>VWYI01046915.1:32559-72139 GCA_013399455.1 Anthoscopus minutus
GTATATTTATATTGTTATATAAAATTGCAAATGTCAATATAATTGCATTACATAATATTTTAGTATTTTACATAATTTTATATTCTAGAAATTTTATCTGTACATTTACACATCTTGCATACTTCATATTTTTCAGACATTTAATTTCTATTAAATAGCTATTTATAATTTTTATAATGATATTTTATATTTATTATGCACCTTTTACTTACATATTTTTATTTGTGTGTTTGTATACATACCTCCATACACACACACAGTACAGGGACAGCCCTGTCCCTCTGACCAGGCCACGGTGTTGGCAACCCTTTGTTCCAACCAGTTGTCTTAAAATAAATCAAAACCCATATATGATTGATGAACTAAAAGTGGGAAGCTGTGCTGGAGGAAGCCTGGGCAGCAGCTCCTGGATGAGCTCAGCGAAGCCAAGGAGGGGACAAAACAACCCTGGGAGCTTGGAGTTGTCCCTGTCTCCACCTCAGGGACCAACTCCCAACTCTGCTGTCCCTGCTTGGATTGCTTTCCCCCCTTTTCCTGCCCCCTTTTCCTGCCCCTTTCCAGCCCTATCTGTGGGATGTGCTATTGCTGCACTCCAGCTCCGTTTACCTGGGCATGTCTGGAAATGTCAGCCGGATCTTGGAGCACCTCTTAACCTTCACTGTTCCCATGGAGTGATTCCCCAGCAGGGCCTGGGCTGCAGAAAAGCAGGAGGGGGAGATGCTCTCAATGCTCAGGGAGGAGAGGGAGACAAATAGATTTTTGCTACTAAATTTAGCCTCAAATACCAAGTTTAAAAATAAACTTGTTAGTTTGAGGGTTTGTTCTGAAGGTTTTTGCTGCCAGTTCACTCCCTGCTCCGTTGTCCCAATGTTGGTAAGACACTGAAAGGAACTTCAGAAGATGCTCAAAGCAGAGAGGAAAATCATATTAAATACCAGAAAAATCAAGGGAGAACCCACCTGGAGGGCCCTTTGCCTGTATAAAATCCCCACCACAATGGAGACTCCCTAAATAACCCCTAAACCTTTTTAACCTCTTTGGAATTGTAGACATGGAGAACTGTAGCAAAACCACTTCATCTGCTCACGCCCAAGAGCCCCAATTTGTGCTGATTCCTGATGCTTCTTGTCCAAGACAATGAAAGCAGACATTGACATTGATACTGTATAGGAAGAAAAATGTGGGAAAAATTTGTTTTGCACATCCTTTATTAAAGACCCCTCTGGGCCCCATTTGCCTCCAGGACCAAGGGGTTTGAGGGCAGTGAAAGTTGAGATTTCACAGCAGTTTTTTTTTGGTGCAATTTCACTTCACTGTCAGTACATCTCTCAGGCTTGCAGCCACCAGAGCAGAATCAAAAGCCTGTACCCAATTGCTTTGAAATTAACTTAAAACTAAGCAGATAAAACACTTCAGTAATTTTAATGCAATTTGGCTCTGCTGAACACTGAAGACCATCTGAAAGGCAGCTCTTCCTGGAGGGTGTCTTAACGTGTGCTCCAACCACAATGAGTCCCTTTCCTTTGGCTCCTCCACCCTCTGGACCTCTCAGGACCTCACACAAAGCAGGATTTTTTTCAGCTCTGAATTTTTGCAGTATCTCCAGTGTTGCTCCGCTCCAAACATCACAAACTGCCAGAGCTGCTGGAGTTGACAGGGAACATCTGGGTGTTGCCTACCTTGGGTCAAAATCTTTGGAAGAAAAACCTATTTGGCCCTAAAGGAGTTTTAAAATGTTGGATTTTACTCAGCTTAGCTGTGGCTGCAGGTGATTCCTCTGTGGAGGCAGCAGCTGCTCACACCAAGTCCCTGCTGGATTGTTTTCCACCAGATCCTTGCTCCAGACCCAGTTGGCTGCAACGATGAGAAAGTCTCCTGAAAACTCCTTCCAAAAGAGATTGTTCCTGTTGGGGGCATGGATGAAGAAACCAGATACCAAAAAAGCTTCGAGTCAAATGAGAAGAGGATCCTGAAGCTCTGACGGACAGAGTGGCTGCTGTTGGAATTTCCGGATGCTGGAGAGGGATGAAGCAGTGCCTGTGGGCAAACAGCTCTTCCTGCCTAAGCTCAGCCAGGCTAAGCTGCCTGGTTTAGCCCAAATTCCAGGAAAACCATGTAGGAACCAGATGTCCATAGTATTTGGGGAACAGCTGGAAAGGGGGATTTTGACTCTCAGTTTTGCAGGAGATGGGGCTGGAGTTTTGTCCTTCTGAGAGATGGAAGCAAAGATTAAATGAGACGTACAGTCCTGGGAGAGGGGAGGACTCTGTCAGGTCCCATCCTCTGGAAGGTGACCACAAATGTTACAAATTCCCTTTAAAATTTTGACAGGACTCAAATCCCCTCCTCCACTCCTCCTCCTCCTCTTTTTAACCATTATTTCAGCATCTTTCTCTCGGAGATTCTCTTTTCCCAAACCTTCCTTCTTACTGGAGCAGTCAGCCAGACTCTGCCTGATACATTCCTATCCCAAAAACCCATGGAGACCCTTCCCCAAGTTCCCTCTGGGACAAGCACCTACCCTGTGACTCCACAGCCACCAAGCCCCACAGACACTACATAAAACCAGCAGCAGGGGCAGAGGGACCAGGTTTCTTTTTTTATTTTTCCTGTAGACAAAATAATAATAAAGAAAATTCTAATTGGTACCCGTAGCACAGAAGCAGCAGCCTTTATCATCAGTCTTGTGGTTTAATGAAATACAGCAGCAATTCCCAGTTCTCTCCCCAGTGATCCCCAGCAAACAGCTCTGCTTGGTTTCCACGGGAGCAGCCCAGGCCCCCGGAGACATCTGACATGGAAAGCTTAAAGGAAACTCGCAAATGTCTTTTATAAAATGTTCACTTTGGGCTGTAACAAACTGGGCTTGTGGCTGAACAGCTCCATAGCTTCTGCTCCAAACACAGGACACAGATTCTCTGTGGAAGGGTTCACACCGTGCTCCTGTTTATCCTTCCCAGGATCTTCCTAATGTCCACCTCGAGACTGCCAAGTGGGGATGGGGAGGATTGTGCTGCTGCTGAGGGAGGGTGAGGAGCTGAGGAAACACCCAAGCTTTACTCATTCCTCAAGGAGCAGAGCAAGCACCCAGGATCCAGCAGGGAACAGAGCCTTGTGCTGGAGTCAGAAGTGGGGAAAGCACTGGCCCATGGATGGACAGATGGACAGACAGGCAAGAGGAGCAGCAGTGAGAGCCCCAAAGGTTGGGATCACCCACAAGGGGCTCAGGGAAGGAACAGTCCTGGCCCTTTGGTTCATCTTAATTCTGCACCAGGCAGAGAAAAAAATCCACAGGAGGTTTTTCCACATTTCCAGGAGAGCAGGGCACAGCTCCTACCACACAAGTCCCCACAAGGCTCTCCCCACCCTCCCCCTGGTGAGTGGCACAGCCAGACCCCCACCCTGGGCACCTACAGCACGGATCCAACCTCTGCTCCCAACATCCCACCTGGGAATGAGGCAGGACAGTGCTCCTCTTCAGGGGTGAGCAGGGAAGGATGGAGAGCCCATTACAACAGGGCTGCTGCAGAGGTGGAAAGGGTTGGTTCAAAGAAAAATCTCACTCCCAGACCAAAAGGAAAGGTTTCAGTATATTTTAATAGTAAAATGATTCTTATTTTTTCAAGCAATGTCCCACCTGGATGAGTCTCAGCAGGATTTTTGCTTCCCGGTCCTGCTGTACCGGGGCAAAGCCTCGGAGGTCGTGGCTCTACCTGTGCAGAACAGTCCCCAAAAACTCACAGCATGCTGCCAACGCCACCAAACACCTCCCAGGCAACCACCACCACGGCACAGGACTCTGCTCAGGCTCTCGGGAGAAGAGCAGGAGTTAAAAATTAGCTTTTAGTAACAGTCTGGGTTAAGATTTGGAGCAGGCTACAGAACAGAGGAGAGGCCAAGGTTTTATTTAGTAAAAAGGTACAGACTCAGGGAGCAGAACACCTTACAGTGACTGACTGGGCAGGGAGGGGTGAGGTCAGAGCACAGCCCTCGCTGGGGTTGGGTTTGGGATGGGGAAGATGATGGGGTGACTGTAGGGGAAGCAGCTTCAGACTCGAACTCTGGCTCCAACAGAATGGATTCAGAAAAATATTGCATGAAAAGCCTCAGGATTTTCTTTCTTTCATAGATGTATATTTACCAGTTTTCACAAAGACTGCAGGAATACGATTATAAACAATAAATTAGGACTTCATGTTGCTATCATTTGGCATAACACAATCAGGCAATTTTTCCTTTTTTTTAAATATAAGGCAACACAAGCCAACACATAATTTAATCTGTCTTTAGTCAAATTGCTTAACTTTGCTCAGGAGTTACCACTAAAGAACGGGTTATAGTACACTTAAAAGAATTTAAATAATGACATGATATAAGTGTACTAACTTACGCAAGGAGTCAGAAACGTACTCTGCTAAGCTTTGAAACCTAAATATTTGTTACAGCCCAGGACTACACATTCTAAATTAAAAAAATACAAATAAATGTTTTCTAATTTTCCCATTTACGAAAAACTTTTAAGAATTTCTAGCCAACTATGACGTCACTCCAAAACTTGTTTTTTTTAATTTTTTTTTTTTTTAAATTTTGTATGATGTCTTTAAGATTTTTTTTAAACCATGCTCATTAAGGAAAGTTCAAGGAGCAAATACTTAAGGCTTTGTTTTTCCAAGGGCTGTGAGGGAGGCCAGTGGATGGCAGAGGCCAGTGGGTTCACCCATACACAATGCTACTCAAACCCACACTACCAGGCGACATTCATACAGAAATATTACACTTAAAAGTTACAGTGTAGAGCAATATTTTTTAGCCAGTGTACATAGAAAGAATCAATGCATTTATTTTTTTAAATTTTTCTTCTTCTTCTTTTCCTTTTTTTTTTGTTTTTTTTAATTTCCAAACTTGATTGTGATCATTATGTTCAAGTATTAGTCTCATTAACAGAGATGAGGAATTTTCTACTTACAATAAATTTGGCTGTTAGAAAGGAAAGGGATGTTTTGGTACACTGAAGAGAACAAGATGCTGAGGTTACCCAGTAGTTAGTGTCCTACAAGTCACTGACTCATTACTGACTGCTGGAAGTGACGTGGGGAAGGAACAGAAGGAGTTAGGCACCAAGACCCTGGGAAAAAGGGATGTTATAAACAGCTTCACTAATTCCCAGGGAAAAGAATTGTTCCATTAAATCCGCTGGGGTGTTTTGATGGAGAGGAACAGAGGACTGTCAATCCCACAGTGGCTTGTGAGAGGAGCTTTGATTCAGACCAAGCACCTCCCATCCCACAGCAGGACCTGCACTGGGGATGGACTGAGCTACATCTCCTCACCCTGACAGTAATTCCAGCTTCCAGGGAAGTGGCTGAATCCTTTTTGGAGTTGTCAGTGGGTCTGGATTCTCTTCACACGAGGCTGGCCAGACTCCTAGCAGCGAGGGATTCAGACAACGTGAGCTTTGAGGCTTGTGGAAGGGCAGTGGGGAGGGGGAACACAAAGAAAGGCAGCTCCCCACGGCTGCCTTCACCCCAAACCTGCCGTTCCCCTCCTCCATACCCTGTCCACAAAACAGAAAGTGTCAGAAAAATCTGCCAGAGACTTTTTGGACAAAGTCTTAAATGATAAACGTGGGCAAGAAACAGCTGAAAAGCTTCTCCCTCTGTTAAAGCCTAAATACATACCCCTAGCTGGCTCTTCTCAAACGTAGGCTCTTTTTCAATTACACAGGCCTTTAGACAGTGCAAATGGTCAATGTTTAATGCATTAATGAAATGGGCTTTTGAGCTGAAAATAAGCCCTACTCCCTGACAAAATTCTGTTGCTCTTAATCTTGTGAGGAAATTGAGATGGAAATGGAAGCAGCTACGCTACCTCGCTCTCGCCAGAGCTGGAGAACAGATGCGGCTGTGAAACCCTGCAGCAACTCAACCTCAGTCCAGCGAGGAGCTGCTCAGCAGAAGGCAAAAAATAAAAGCTGCACAAAGGGGGGACTCTGCGGTGAGGAAACAGCTGTGGCGTGAAGTAGTGTAATGAAATTCTTTGACACAAAAGGCATGTTAAATATTTGATGCATAAAGGAGAGAGATAACATGTAAGCAAAGCTCTTTAAATATACAGTATGTCTTCTTCCAATGGGTACTATAATGATCACACAAGTTTGCAAGTTAAAAATGCCTTGCTTATTAATTAAAATTAAGACTAAAACCTATAATTTTTTTTTTTTGTCTGTGAAAGTGACTGCAGCCTATCTATACCCTGGGTGCTGAATATGAAGATTTCGACTATCGGTTGGTTCAGGTGCTCGGTTCATGGGAGGCCGATGGACTTTTCCCAGCACGGCCACGCCCTGGTCTCGGAAGCAGGACTGCTGGAAGTCCCCACTTAGGTAATCCATGGTCTGCATCACATTATTCTGGCTGGATGGGCCAGCTCCAGCTCTGTAATGAGTTCCTCCTGCACAATCCAGCGGCGCTCCCGCTGGCTGTCCCCCGTGGAAAGGCATGGTGAGGTCCTGGGACCCAGAGCTGTCACTGTTGGGTGTGGGCAGAATGTTATTCCAGAGGGGCTGGAAATAGTGCCCATTGGTATATGGCAAAGGTCCCTGCAACCCGTTCACAGGCGGAGAAGGCGTAGGCTTCTCGATGGGGGGCTTCAAGCTGAAGGACTGGCCCATGCACAGTTCTTGAGGGTAGTTGGAAGTTTTGCCAGGGAAACTCTGCCCTGCAATCTCTCTCTGAGGGTGCTTCCCTGCGAGTCCAGCAGGCCCAGCAGCATCCCCACACATTTGCTGCAGATGTGCAAGCTGGTGCTGGTTCCACGCAACCGATTTGATTTCGTTCTGGTAGGCGGGTGGCACCCTGTTAATATTGACCATGGGCACATTAACAGAGGCAGGAGGAATAGCAGCAGCAGCATGGTCAACAGGGTTTACTACACAGGAAGGCATGGGTGTAGGGACATTGTGAGTAGATACCCTGGTACTTGCATTGATAAGCAGGTTGCGACTTATAGGGCTGGGGTTTGCAATCTGTCCCTCACACACTGAGGTAGTGCTAATGCCAGCTCTGGCCTGGCAGAACTGGTTAATCTGGTGCACAATGCTGCTCAGGTCCGGTGGCTGGTTCTGCTGCAGGGTGGCAGCCATAGAGAGGGGAATGGTTGAGGTAGACACGGTCACATTCGGCGGCGCGTCTGCATCCGGCATCTTTCTGCCTCCATGTAAACCCGGCTGCAGCAGCGGATTCGGGGGGTGCTGCAGGCTCTGAGGGTGTGCCATGCTCTGAGGGTGCTGCAAGCCCTGCGGCTGCTGCATGTTCTGCGGGTGCGGCAGCGCCTGCGGGATCCCCTGAGGGTGCGGTAAGCTGGGTGGCTGTGGAATACCCTGAGGGTGCTGCGGGATGCTCTGGGGGTGCGGCAAAGTCTGTGCATGCTGGAGAGCCTGCTGGCGAGCGAGCGCCTGCGGGTGGGATAA
Source organism: Anthoscopus minutus (assembly GCA_013399455.1). Taxonomy (NCBI): domain Eukaryota; kingdom Metazoa; phylum Chordata; class Aves; order Passeriformes; family Paridae; genus Anthoscopus; species Anthoscopus minutus. The sequence continues at coordinate 40,028 of VWYI01046915.1, forward strand.
AGTGCTTGGTGCAACGTACGGCGTGGAGGGGGGGTTCATCATCGCCTCCGGCAGCAGGCGCGCGCGCGTCCCGTCAAAGTCCTTGATGATTCCTTTCGCTGGGGATTTGACTATGGCCAGCAGGCCCGTCTTCGTGGTGGCCTGAGATGGGTAGGGGCTGTACCTCTGGCCCGATGTATCGAGTCCGTTCACAGTACGGCGTATGTGTTTCCTCTGGGGAACCTTGACGCTGTTTGGAAAGATTTTTATAGTCAGTGGATTGTTGGCGACCTTCTTAGCATAAGCATCCAATTCTGCTGGGGTAGGATACTGTGCAGATCTCATTTTCTGTGTAGTGTCCCCTGTGGAGAAAGGAAATTTGTCAGTTCTGGTAAGCAAGGGATCAACCCCACGGCAAGACAGTCACATAACAAGGGTAGAAAATCTCCGAGGATTCAAGAGGCAAGGAAACCTCATCCTGCCAGACCAGCGGGTCATGTAGCAGATACCTCATTCCATTTATTACCTGGTGACCAACACAAGCCCCAGTTCAGCTTAAGGCAAGACCTGTCCAGGGGCACAGAACAAAACCATGATTTTATCAGAGTACGTTTGCAGTTGGACAAAAACAGGCAACGTGTTATAAACATCAGATTGTCTCAGCTGAAATATTCCTCACGGTTTGCACTGATGGGCTGGTTTTTATTCTCTTAATTTATGCTTGCCTCCCCATAGCTCTTCAAACCATTCTCAGTATTTTTGCCATGGAATTCAAAATCAGAAAGATATGAATTAAACATGAAGCCCCTGTAATCCTGAGGTGGGAACCATACTGTGGTGGGCTGACCCTGCCTGGGCACCAGGTGCCCTCAAAGCTGCTCTGTCACTCCCACCCTCAGCTGGGCAGGGAAGAAGAAACACAGGGTCAGAATAAGGAAGGGGAGATATCACTCACCAACTACTGTCATAAGCAAAACAGACTTGGGGAAATTAGTTTAATTTATTACCAATCCAATCACAGTAGGGTAATGAGAAATAAAACCAAATCTTTAAACCCCTTCCTTCCACCCTGCCTTTCTTCCCAGCTCAACTTCATTCCTGACTTTCTCCACCTCCGCAGCACAGGGAGATGGACACAGCTGCTTCAGCACAGTCTTCCCCATGGGCTGCATGGGAATCTCTACTCGAGTGCCTGGAGCACCTTCTCCCCCTCCTTCTGCAGTGCCCTGGGGTTCTGTGCAGAGCTGTTCCTCCCACATATTCTCACTCCCCTGCAGTTTTCCCCCTTTCTTAAATCCGTTGTTCCAGCGGTGTGTCCGTCCTGGAGCCAGCTGGCAGCATTGGCTCCATCAGACATGTGGGAAGTTTTTAAGCAGCTGCTGCATCCCCCCACTACCAACTCTTGCCCTGTAAATCCAATCCACATCAAAGCTTCAGCTCAAGCCTCCATTTACACCCCACTCATTTCCTAGGTGCTGACATCTGAAAGCACTTGGAGTGTCTTTCTGTGCATTAAGAAGCTCTTGTGGCACAAGCTCAGCAAATGGAAGGAGGCTGATTATTTTATGGCCTGCAATTCTTTCTTCAGCTGAATTTTCTGGGTGGCACCTTGCAAAGGACAACATCCCCACATCACATGGCAAAATGAGGTGATTACCTCGCAGGAATAAGAACATGCTATTCCTCAGACAGAGACAAAAGGCTTCTGGAGACAAAGGTGTGGGCTTCACTTCCTCTGATTTACCAGATACCTACCTGGCTCACAAGCTCCAAATGCTCCTGCAAAGAACCTCAGAAATCTAAGGAAATGTGTGTGTGTCTCTTGCCATAATCATATTCCAAGCAGAGAGCTGGGCTGTTTCCCACCACAGCTCCGCTGCCTAACTCTTATGGGACTCCTGCTGATTTTATAATCTTCAAATAATGGCTTGCAGCTTTGACAATCCAATTTAGCTTTTGCTTGATTTTTCCTGCCCTCTCACCTTGCAAACAGTTCACTGAAAAAAACCAGCCATCTTTTTCCCTAAAATTTTCAGCATCCCTGTGCTATTTGCTGTGCTGAGAGAATAGGGAATGTGGCAGCCACCCAAGTACACCCCAGCCCCATTTCTGGCCCTCTGATACAAGCAAATGTAATGCTCCAGCGAACAGCTTGCTGCTCCCAGGCAAATAGCCCTTCCTCATGAAAATCCACCTTGGATTCTTTCAAGCAAATTGCCTCCAAAAGAGGCACTTCTCTCTTTGAATCCTGCAGCTTCCTGTTGTCACAGGTGAGGGAGAGCAGCTCTGCTCTAAGAGCTCTCACTTTTAGAAAAGCAAGGTCAGAAAATGGAAAATAGAATGGATACCAAAAGAAAGGTTAATTATCTAAGTATTAAAAATATCTTTTGTGAAATAAGAAGCTTTACAAGCAGTTTGTCTTCCATCTCTAGCACAGCTTGTACCACGGCGCCAGTTATACCTGTACTCCCTGGGCTGCCCAGACACTGGCACATATCATCCCTTTCTCTTGATCAAAGGAAATATTAACCCAAACATCCTCTCTGTGCACATCCCTGTACCTGTCTCTGCAGGCAGGTGGTTTATATCTGCCCTTTTGAGTGAGCTGCTGTGCTCTTAGTGGAGAGGAGAGCTTCCAAATGGCATTTGCCAGTACTACCTTGCCTCAAAAGCCAAGGCCTTCATGAACTCCCAATCTTTATTTTTAGCACTGCCCACACTCATTAAGGTCTGCTTCTTCCCCAAGATACGACCTTGGCAACCGCCCCATGAATCAGAGAAGAACCAAAGGACAAAGGACCCCATACCTGTCTGTGTTATGGTTTATGTTATGCTTGCAGACACTGTCACATCCTATTCTCAGATGAAAAATTAAGGAGATAATTTAAGACACCTTTGCCATCAAAATTTCCCGGTCTGGTTTACATTTCTATAGGCAAACCAGCAAATTAAACACTAAACAGACACACTGAGTAATATCCTATCCAATCATCTGGTTTTCTGTTTCCTGAAACACAGAAGTTTCAGGAAAACATGGATGTTTGAACAGGCTGCAGCTGTCAGTCAGTTCGACACACCTCTAACTCCCAAACCTGGAAGAACTCCTTCCTCTGAGAGAAAATAACCCCTCAGTTAAACTTAAATGATATCCCAGCAGCAATTCTGGGATCATCATCTGGCATCCTAGCAGAGGCAACACACCTTTTAATTCCCTTGGATGGGATCTTCTGAACCCAGCCACCATTCCAAACAGCACCTGGTTTATGTACAGGTAAGATGATGCTCCTTTCACTCCAGGCTAACTCAGCCATGTTACTCAGGCCTGAAGGTGATGCATTTCTGAGTGTCCCAATATGCTCTGCTAGTAGTTCCATAGGCAAGATTCCATGACTGTAGTAATTAAGGCAGTAAAATATTAGGAGAAAGACATTACGCAGTGAGCAAGAATCTGAATATCCCATACAAAAACCCTACAAACCAATAAAGAATAATTAGTTCTGGTAACTAAGTGAATGGAAAACCTGCTAGAATAGTCTGAAAGAAAATGCTGGTATTGGAATTCATCATTTGTGTGCAAGAGCAAGAATTCCAGATCAAACCATAATAAAAGGAAGAGGCAATGGCAGAGGAAGAAGCTTCATTAGGAAAACAATGGGATGAGCTCCAGGAAGCTCCCTAATGGTGAATGCAAGGCAGAATACTTTTATTGAAAAGTAATTATTTCATGTTTCTTATTAGGCAAAGCTGTGCATACAAGCAATTACCCCAATAAACTGATGAGCTGCAAGTTCACAACTCCTGCTAATCCCGTGGCAACCGATTCCTCTGGTCACACTCCTGCTCCCACCACTGGAGCTATTTTTGTCATGGAATGAGACAGATTTCCCTGCCTCACCTCAGCACTAATGGAACATCTTTTAAGTGCATTTCACATTAAGACTTTAAAACCCACTGCTTTTAAAAGCTGCCTATGGTTAAATTTTCATTATCATTAAACAAAATACAAACAGGATTGCTACTCTAATGAGAGCTCCAGCACTGAGACAAGCCAGAGCCAGCTGTGCCCACCTTCTGCATAAACCCCTCAATTTCAGCAGTTTCTCTAAAGGCTTTACAGAAAGAACTCTCCCAAAAAGACTCAGTTTAGCTGATGATCCCATATTCAGTCAAATCTCCTCTTCTCTGATGTCCCCTCCCAACAAAATACTTACTAAGGAGCACCTTTCACTCGATTTTGTACCGCTGCCACAGAAAAATGACCTTTTTTGCTCCCCAGAAGTTTTGGCACTGCTGTCAAACATGTCCAACAGCAGCTGCAGACACAGCCTGAAAAATCTTGCTTCAAATATCCCAATTGATCAGTCAGGTTTATAGTGGAGTCACTGGGAGGAACGATAGAATATTGATACTGGGCCACTGAGAAATCCCCTGTATGGAAAAGGATGAATTCCAGGGTTAGCCTGAACTCAGACTGGAATTCAACAAAAAATACTGACATTGGAAGTCCTGTAATCATCAATTTCTAAAGGAAAAAATATGTGCATATAAATCCACCAAATTTCTACTGCATGGATCACTTTTAAGAACAAGCCCTTTATTACAGACTGAATATGGGGGGAAAAAATGGTAATTGAGCTAATGTGGATTTTTAAGCACTAATAAAACGTCTGATGCAGAAAACTACACTTAAAAATTATTATTGCAAACACTGTAAGTCTGAAGAAAGGCAATCCTGTGGTGTTCTGTGCCTTTTATAAAAGCAACAGCACTATTATAACAGTCTGCTTCCAACCCCCATCAAAAGTCACAAGTCACTGTTCATTAAAAAATGCTCATTAACTCAGCTCTGCCCTGGCCAGTGGCTGGGCTACTCATGCATCTCCAGCAGAAGAGAAATGCACCAATTAATTGTGCCCACATCTGCAGCAGGGCTGAGCAAGGTCTGTACCAGCAGCCTCATCTTCCATATAAATCAGAACAAATCCAACAGCTGAGCATTACCACTGCCAGCCCGTGCCTGCCAGCTACTTTATGTCCTAAATTCTTTGAAATGCAGTTCCCAAAGCTCTTCACTGAGCAGGACACAGCAATGCTTTCAGCACATGGATCTGCAGATCTCCAAGAAACAGCATCAGGTGCCATCAGGTGAGGAAATCTGCCCAACATATCAGCATGTTGCCTTGTAAAGCTGTAATTAGCAAATACCTGATTTATGCACAGCTGCCCTCACATGAACCTCAACATTTTGCTTTCAGAACTAAGATCTGACAAAGAAATCTCACGCAATGCACAGACCTGAGCATGTCCTCACCCCACAGGCTGTCAGCAATGCTCACACTGGAAACAGGAAAGAGAAAGGAGGGGATGCCCAGTCTGATGCCATCACCAGTCCTTTGGTAAGTGAAGATTTTTATTGTTGCTGACTGTCATTATGATTACCAAGCCCATGGAGTCAGCAAAAGCGCTGTAGGGGAGCTCAGGTGTGTATGTGAACCGTGCCAGTCACTTCTGGCAGGACCTCAACCATGACCAGGTCATCCTTAAGTGCAAAATTATCTTCCTTATTTATTTTCTGTAGCATCACAAGCCTCACTATATGAGCAATTTAGCTATAAGTGGACTGTAAATCACTCGGGTTTAAAAAGCAAGGAGTGCATCAGCAAACCGAGATCTCCCAATGTACATTTCAAACACAAGAGACAGGTCACAGTCCTAAGAACCAAGTATACAGACCTTACATAGAAACCTTGGCATTTCTGAAATTTCAGCTGAACAATCAATGTGCTACTTCAGTGATAAAGAGGAGAGACAGAGTAAGAGTTAAAAAAACTCTAGTCAGTAAACTTACATTCCCAAACACAAGTTGTTCTTAAAAATACCAGTACAACTATGAAAAAAATGACTGAAGTTATCAAAAAAGAATTCTCAGAGCACTCTGCAGACATATTTTCAGAGGCACCAAAGAGACATCAGAAAGAAGATGGAAACTTTGAACTTTATTAATTTGGGCTAGCTCACTAATATTTCCAGTAAAAGCCCCAGGTATGTAGAGCAAGAGCTGTTGACCTCAAAAGGTTTGCATTAGACTGATCCAACTTTTACTGGTGTCTACGAGTAATTGCATGAAGGGAAGCAAAAAAGACTGAGGAAAAAGTTGTGTTGAGAAGCAAATCTGCTGGCACACTTTTAACACAAAACCTTTTCAGCAGAGAGGCATGAATCTCACAGGAACCTCACTTGCTGCATCCTGCTGTGGTTAAAATTAACCTTTGCAGAGCCAGGAACAGAGGAGCTGCACACATGTGAACCTCTACAGCCATTTCTCAGAGCCTTTATAGACAGATGCCTTGAAGGCATAACAAAAGAAAGACTACATTTAATAGCTTTTCCACTGTATCCTAAATGTTTATGTCACAGCGGTACCAGAGCCAGATTTAACAGTTAACCACATCCTGCAGACAAAACATCACTCACATTTCTGAAGTCCAGTGTTCATCTGCGTGTAAGAAAGAAGCTGAAAGGAGAGGTCGCCTGGTCCTGGCAGACAGGCCAGCATGGCAGACAGGCACTAACACAACATGGGGCATTCACTCCTCTGCACACTGCAACAACAGAGAGACAATTCAAAGTTATAATACAAGGAGGAACAGAGAAAAGAAAGCGGCAAAGAGCCATCCCTGGGTGAAGGCCTGACCAAGCACAGATGCACAACTGCTGCTCCAGTCCTGACTGCCTCTCCTAACGGCAACGGAAGCACTTCAAGAACTGGGTCATCTGCAGGGTTAAAACCAAAATAGCTGCCTCTCTCTCTCTCCTCTGCTGCTTGACACACAGAGAATAATCCATAGCTCTGTCCTCACATTTCAAAGGTGGTTGTTATGAATGGTAAAGAAACCACCATCACTCATCTCACTACCTTGAAATGCACTGGTATCCACCAAGGCAACTTCTCTGGAGAAACCCTGTAAACTGCTCTTTTGCATTTAACAAAAAGGCATGGCATGCATAAATTGAAGGCAAAGTATGCAGCACTCTGCCTTGTGGCAAGATTAAGCTGCATGCTACAGCTTGTAATTTCTGTGGTCCATTAGGCTGAAAGATGAATGGCTACAACTTCCTTCATTTCAGCAGAGACTCGCTAACCCGAGCTGCTGTGGGGCACAGAACAGCAAGATGTGCACAAAGGGGCTGCAGAGGTGCCACCATCCTCTTCCTTTTGGTCCAGCATTTAAGAAATCAAACCTTGAAATGGAGCACTAAAGCTCTTTGTATATAAATATGGCACAACTCCCCTCAAATCTCACCATTGCTGTACAAAGAGGGATTCCAGCAACAAGGCTAACTGGGGCTCAAAATGTCCATTGTTACTAGAATTACAGAGATTTAAGTTGGAACAAGATCTCTGAAGGCCATCTGGTCCAAGCCCCTGGTCAAATCCTCCTGGCTGCAGCACTCTAGAAAGTTCTGGGAAACAGGGTGACAGAACCAAGCTGAAGAAATAAGTAGATTTTTTTTCTCCTTGTCCAGATGTCCACAAGCACCAGTGCTGCTATAGAGAGCAAAACACCTAAGGAGCAGCTAGAAAGGGTTTGGGACTTGTTACATGACCTCCAAAACATGGGAAGGAGTTGAAGGATTCAAGACTTGTTAAGCTAATTTAGTTTCAGTCATTGTTTCACAAACCCCAATTAAAACAACTGAGGAGGCACTCAAAAATCAGAAAGGGGGGGAAGGAGAAAGCTCAAGCCCAGACATGAGAAACCACATCCGCCAAAACCTCTCAGAGGCCACTTCTGAAAGAGTCTCACTGCTGAGATGGCACAAACAATGCAATGACAGCCATGTGACACCATCAGCACCACCACCTTCATGCTCCAGAAACCTTCAACAGCAGATTTCTGCAGAGACCTTTTAAAGACTTGAATGCAAAATCTCACCTCAGACCACCAGCACAGGTCAGACTGCCCATGGAACGCCGGCACCAACAGAGTGAACAGCGTGGACTCGAAGCTTTCCTGCAGCACAGCAATTTCTCACTGTGTACACTTCATTAGCTCCATGTTTATGCATCTCCTCAGCTCAACACGCAAAGGTTGATTAAACCAACAGCCAGGAAATCTCATACAAATATTAATTTATGAGAGCTTCTGCGTCTTTACTGAGCCAGTGCTGTCCAAAGCTGACCTAGCGTGGCTGAGTGAGCGTGCTGGGTGCTGCTGTGACTAACAGAAATAGTTTTGGGCACTGAATGTCAGTCTGACAATCCAGGCTGTTGCCCATTCACCCTCCCCACACAGAGTAACACAGACCTGGTTCTGTGAGAAATACACACTCCACCTCACCAAGGTGCAGGGCTGACAGCACAACAACCCACAGAGCACGTTTGTACCATTCCCCGTTCCATTCTGCACTGTCCAAAGTCCAAGATACATAAAACATTGTAAAATAAACCTAAACCTGGATTTTCTTCTGATTCTCCAAAGGAGATGCCATTCTTAGAGGCTTTCAGAAATGATGACTGAAGACCTGTCACATCCACAACATCAAGGAATTGTTTGAGAAACTGAAAAGTTGCTCAGCCTTTATAGATGAGATTCTGTTGTGACTGTGGGTACACAACATTCAGTGAAACTTTGCCAACAGCCTGTGGGCAGCAGTTCCTTGTCCCAAATCATGCCCAGCAAGACCAAAAAGACAAAACAAGAATCTAGCTCCTTTTAATCAGAAGGCAAAATCACTGTGCGTTGTCAGAGCTTTACCTGAGTAAGCAACAGAAATACCCACAGTCAGCAAGAAAAAAAAATAAATTGTATTTTCCTTTTTTCCTCATTTCATCAACTTCAGAAGGCTGGCACAAACAAGACCTATTTCTCAGTGAAAAGCAGACAAACAAAATTAAGAGCCTTCACTGTAGACAGAAAAACAGATCACACTATCCTCATATTCATCTGAGCATCCACCTTATACTCCAATAAAGTTTGACGCCAACCAAGGATTCACTTCCCATCCCTGCAGGCCCAAAGGAGGTTGGTGTCTAAAACAATATTTAATTGATGGCAAGTTTTTTGTGCAGCCCTGAAAGACCACAGCCGTGCTCTGACTGAGGGAGCAGCACTTCTGGCAGCAAGATGAGGGGAGGATTTGCTCACCTGCTCCATCATTAACGCTTATTAGAGACTGAACTGTGACGCTCTCAGAAAGCTTCTTGCTGAAGTGCCCCAGCGAGGTGCACACAGCAATAAACAGGATAATGGCACATTAGGGGAGAGAACAAGTGATTAGGAGTGGTCACAGCATTCACCTCGGAATAGCCAGGCTCCTGCTACATGACAGCAGTGCTTCCTTGAAGGTCAAAACATGTATTTACAGAAGCTTTAGCTCCAGTATGGAGAGCAATGTTTTAGACAGAGCTATAAAGGCAAGTTGTTCCCACAGGCAGATAATCGTTTATAGGTAATGCCAAAGGTTCATAAAAGACTGGGGAGGCAATAATAATTTTAAAGGAAATACTGGACTTACAAAAAATAATTTGAAGTGGAAGCCTAAAATCGCTTTTAGCTTGATCTGCAGTAAACAAATTGATGACATCTAGGTCACTGCTGAGCATTAGAAAAAGAAATTCAGACTTATATAGAAGTGCTGACCATAACTTCATTGTTGAATTTTTTACTATATTCAGTTTTTCTTCTCTATGAAATCAATACTGGTTTTCATAATTGAGAACTCAGTATTTAAAAACAAACACATCTGAAATATCCTGACAAGCACCTCATTCATTTTTTCCTAGTTAGAAATTAATTAACATTTATTCCCTTTGAGATACTCACCACCTGACTACTCCTTTCTGAGCTGACTCTTCCCCAGCATGAGCTAGCATGGACAACTCCAACTCACCACCAGCTAAAATGAGCTGAAGTCTCTGGCATGGGCTGTATTTGGGATTGAGGTGAGCACTACCGGCCATTTCAGGATTGGCAGCAGGGCCCATCAGCCCCTCCTGCTTGAGTTTATTCGTTCTGATTAGTCCAGAGCAGGAGATGAACTGAACTTGGCCTATCAGGATTTCTCACCAGCAGATCTGGCTCCATGGTGGCAACTTGTGTGGGCACCAGCACCTGCAAAGTTCCAGCCCCTTCCAGAATGAATGGTGTGCTACTGGGGGAACTGGAATGGAGAGGGTTTTGCCCTGTACCAGGGTCAGTCACACTGTCAATACAGTCAGCTGCAAACTGGAGAGTGATCTGACCAGTAGGCTGTGGCATCCAGCCATGGAGGGCTGTGAACCATGAAAATCTCCGTTTTCAAACTGCATTTTAAACAGATTCTGTATGCTGCCAAATGCAGCATAACAAGCTCTGTCTTGAAAATATATATATAAAAAAAGATAAAGCATATCTCTAGAGAAAAACAATCATTAGATTGGAATAAATAAATAAATACCCCTCTTTGAAGTGATTTTAATCTAATCTGGCTGCGGGATATAATCTTAACAGCACACATACTGCAGGATGCTCCATGAAATAGCAGGTTTAGACATGTGAACAGATTTTTTTTTTCTCCTAAGATTTATTAATAATTAAATCAAAGCATGCTAAGCTTAAGAGGGATTTGCAGTACTTGGGATTTGGGGTAATTGGCACATCCTCACCATGACTACTTATGTTCAGCCTTACCTGCACATCATGGTGTTTTTTGGTCCAGACAGCAGTGTCCCCTGTCATCACAGGGGCTCACCAGGATAGAGAATTCACATCCACCCACTGCCCAGAGACACCCCTGCAGAGCTAAGAATCAGTTCCAGTAGAACTTACCACAATATTGCCTTTCTTGACTTAAAAATGTATTTTCTGAATTATATTCAACATTCAGTATCTATTGCCTCTGTGCTTCTCAGACCAGGGGTCTGAGAACCTAGAGTAAAACCTAGGTCTAAAGCAACTACTAGGAAATTTCTAGCACAGTTTTATCATCACATAAATGGACCACATATACAGTTATTGCCAAGTTTTTAGATACACCAGCTTCTGAAGCTCCTGAGAGGCCTTACAGGGTGAGAACACAAAGGAAACAACTCCCCACAAACCACCCCTGGCCACTGAAACATGGGAAACAGAGCTGGTTTAGAGGAAAGCAAGCTGGTGAAATCTAAAGTTAGGTTCCTGAAAGTGAGCACGCATGTTTGAAATTCCACAATTAACTGCGGGCTTGTTCACAAACCCCGAGGCCAGGAGGAAGTGAGGAGCATCCACCCACACACAAAAGAAAAAGCTCCAAACTATTCCAAGTTTCCAGCACCCTGGGGTCCCAAAAGCCTCTGTGTGAGGGTTGTTAAAGGCTTGTGGCTGCTATGCTTTGCTTCTCCTCTGCTCTTTAGTCACAAGGTAGTTCCATGAAGTTCCATATCCACCGTGAAGTTCCAGAGCCACTGGCGGGATTTACGGCAACCCCCGAGCACATGCAGCACATGCCAAGCTCAGAACACATAAATGCTGCAGGCAACAACAAAAACTAACCGGGGCTGTGAAGTTTCTTTGGTACAAATGTCTGCAAGAGCTTGCCAGGAAACATAATTGAATCTGGGCCAATTTTCATGCTCTGAGGGAAACTCAGTGCCCCATTTACCCCCAAGGCAGGCTGCTCAACACCAAGGAGAATAATTCCTTATCCCTCTCCCAAAGTAACCCAAAATGTGGGGGTTTCAGAGGCTTGTTCATGTCAACTGCAGACACTGAACCCTCCTGCCAACCTCAGCATTGAATACAACTCCTTCCAGGCAGCCATGCTTTGCTTGACAGTGTCTAGACCCGTCCTGCGGGCCTCCTGCCTTTTTCCAGCTCTAAAACTGCCCCTTATTCTTGAGCACTTACCAGAATGGCCCTTTCCCAGGACTGCTGAGGAGCCAGAGATAAATCTTAGCCTTTCCTGGAAGAAAATTACCAAACTAGCACTGTATTCATCACTGGCTGGTATCACATCCTCTTAGCGCCTTATAAATGGAAAACTGCAAAACAGTGGGCAGAGAAGTTGTCCTGTGAAATGGCAATAAATCACAATAGCATTGAATGGTCTTGGGGATAAATAAATAGGAAACTGAACAATAGGAAGTTGTCTTTTGTAGCATGGGGAGTGCACTGTCAGCATCTGCCAGCACAGGACCTTTGGCTTTCTGCATTGGGGTGGACCTTTTGTGGAGCCCTTGCAACAGTTTCGATCACAATCAATTTTTGCTTCTTGCCATTTAATTAACTATGATTTTGCTTGTAAACCACGTCACCTTTTAGGCTGACCTCCATTTATAATGTTACTCAGGCAACAAAATTAGTTTGGTGGGGAAGGCAGAATGAATTTAAATGCTGCCATAGCACACCTCTGCTCCCCTCTCTGAGCTGCGATGGCAACGCCAAATAGGGAAGAAAAGGAAGCAGCTTTGGGATAACAGCACTTAAATGGAATATTGTTCATATCACACTCCTCATGCCCAAGGGCTACTACTGAAGTCTTCTAGGTGAGCAATTTGGAACAGGATGTAGTGCACTAAAAAAAGCCAAGGAGGCAGCTCTCAGCTTCAGGTATTGCCACGTGTGACATCAGCTCCATCAAATTCACTCCTCAGATAAAGCAGCAGCCAGGCTCAAGGTTATGATCTTAAGAGTTTAAAAAGCCTTTTTTTAGGTCTGTCCCAAGAGATTATTTTAAAACACAGTGCTACGCATCTGCCGAGGAGTAGAACAGTTGGCTTTAATTGTAAGATGGGTTTTTACATAGCTTCTGACCTTTCATCTAATTGAGGCCTGAAGAAGAAAAAAAAGAGAAAATGCTATACGTCACTTCAGTTATTAAAATTCATCAAGCTCAGACTTTAGCCTTGGGATAACCACAGCCAAAAAATTGACTTGCAAGTAATTATCACTGCTATCTGCAATAAAAGTTAATTGGACATAATTGAACTAAAGCCCTAATCTGAATGAAGCTGTTGCTGGCAAGAAGCCTGCTCCTGCCTGCACTCTGCAAATGGAACTGCTAGCAGGAAAATGGACAAACACGATGCTGCTTTACAGCCTGCCCACTGCAAATCAGAGCAGTTCTGCAAACAGCTCGTTAGCTGGGCCAAGATAAAACCATTATGAGGGCTTGTCCTCACCAAACACACCCTTCAACTACACCCAAACAGGGCGATGGCACAGAGTTTCAAAAAACAAGTTTCAGTTTTATAGAGCTCTTAATTACAGGCACTGAAACACTAGATTCACGTCACCAGACGCCCGTTTTATCAGCCCCTGAACGCTGTCAATACCAGTACTTTTTGAGCACGTAAAGATACCAACTCAAAAGGTTTTCAGTGCTCATAATTTACCACCTTCATGCAGTTCAATAGCCTTTCCTGTTGTAGGACCAGCTTCTTTCATCTCTGCAGCAGAGCAGACAATTAGCTGCTTTCTGTGCTCAGCCCATGCAGGTGGCTGGGGGAAGGGAGCGTTCAACTCAATTCCTGCTGATTCGTCCATTTATATTTTGCATTTTTGTTAACTAACAGACCAGAAAGCGGTCGTCAAACCCCATGCTACTCCAGAACTTCTTTTCAATTTTAATTATTAACACTCTGTCCTTCACCAAAGCATATCAAAGCACTTAACAAACATTACTGAAGCCACATAACCACTCTGACACAGGCAAAAATTGCACACGACTCCTTTTACAGTTGGCTTCAAGTTTTTTGACCATATTTATGTTAGAACAGTGGTCTCCTGATGATGGACTAGTCTATGACAGGAGAGATGCAAGGAAGTATCTGGCTCACCACAGGTTCCTGATGCCACGGACATTCTTTGTTTAAAGGACAGCAGTGGGTGACAATTTTCTACCACTGAAGACTGTGAAGACAAATTAAACTGCAGAGCATTTAACACCACCTTGACTTCTCACATCAGACTTACAAGGTCACGGTCTGGGCAGTCTCCTGGGGACAAACAACACAGATCACCTTTCCCTGTCCTGAGCACCACTTGCTCACCCCTGCTCCTCTGCATCTTCACAGCTCAGAACAGAACTTCTTAGCTCAAGAAAGCTGCAACGAAGAACCAGTGACATCAATTCCCTTTCATGACCCAAATCAGCGGCTTACTTTACTTTGCTCAAAGCCCTCACCTCTTTTTAAGAGTATTTTTAGATTAAACTCTGTATTCTGCTACATGGCAGGAGCTGACAGACAACACAGGCGTAAAGTAGGTCTTGCCAGGTGTTGTAGGCCACTCCTAAGGTGAAGAAAAGATGTAGAAAAGACAAGTCAGGACAACAGTAAGGCCTGGCCAAAGCTTCAAATGAGGATTTCTGGCTGTGCTTGAAACGTAAATACTAGTGGTCAGTTGTGAGACAGATGAGATACTACTCTTACCATGGGAACATATGCAAGAAATAGGAAAATCGACCTGCCTGAAGTCAAAAGCAATTTGAATAACTTTGTAACTGCCTCCTCTCAATTTTCACTACATTAAAGCACTCTGACCTTTAATTAATTTTATTTCTCCTTTTATATGGTAACTTCCAACTTCAAATTTTTCATGCTGTACTGGTGGGAAACAGGGATGAAGACACAGCCTAGTATGTATCTAAGCTGTGTTCATGGGTGCATATGGCTTCATGGATATTTGGGGAGGGAAAAAAGGATGCTACAGTTGAACCACAGTAGCTAAGAGCAGAAACCCAGTTAACATAGCATTGTCATCAAAATAACTTGCTTTGGATATCAGGCGTACATTTTTATTTTCAAAATGCAAAACAGACTCCCTACCCAGCGCTGAAACATTCACAAAAGATCCCCTTTTCCTCAACAAGATACTGTCAGGCACAAACAAACATTCCTTCCTCCAAAGCACCCATTATCCTCGAGGCAAACTAAGCCCAACTTCTTCCTACACGCTCGAACAGCATCTCCAACATCACAGCAGCTCTGAAATATGGAACAAGACTTACAGACACAAGTGTGCTTGTTCTCATGTGAACACGAAGAGAAATTTAGGTTAGTTGAGACGACTTCCATCCAAAGGAAACTCAGAACACCCCAGCCTCTACCAAACTACATGATGCTGCTCACACATACCCCAGTGGAAATACCATGCATTCCCACCAACAGACATTCTCCATCCTTTATGCAACTTCCTTCTGCCTTTAAGTGATAAGAAACCAAAATACACACTGACCCCTTTCCCACAAGGGACAGCCTGCAGTTATAACCTCAACATCCTCAGCAGGAACAGGGTTATGTGCAGCTTTCCTACGTATTCCATGTGTGGGAGAAGCTCAAGGTTATAATTCTGGGCTTTACTTAACCACACAGGACATGCAAGAATTGTGAGCTTCCTCATGCCACTCTTGGGCAGAATTCCTCCCTCTCAGCTTTCTTGCTTTCCCAGATCCAAAAAGGAAGTTTTTCTTATGTACAGCAAACAGCTGCCTAGGCAAAGGGGAAAGGAAACATCAAACAGTTCCCTCTCCTGTGGCTGCTTCACAAAGATCACCATTTTCATTATCTCCTCTCACTCCACACTTACTCTGTAAAAGCTCTGAATTAAAGTCTTAATCATGACTTACAGAAATCCTTGTGGCTGCACATGACAGAAGGCAGACAGTTTTTCCTTCTAAAATATCGTTAGAAGTTACGGATTACGACAGTTCCTGGGTAGGAAAGCAACTTCTTCCCTTGTTTATTACAAGCTGATTATTTAAAAGAAAAAAATGAAATTCAGAGCTAATTCTGAACAAATGTTACCTCTATTCACCAGGCAAACAACAGAGCAGACATTTGTTAGCTATTGAAAAATATGTTTTGAGTCCTGCTTTAAAAATAGATCCTCTTGAAAATGAGATATATTTGCAAATAAGATGAGGCAGAATGCATTATACTTTGTAACAGAAGAAAAACTGAACTTGTATATAAAGGAATAAAAAATAGGAAGTGACTCACTTTTGGACCAGGTGTGGTGGTAGTGTGAGCACAGGCTCATGGGGACGATGGATTTTGGTTTGCATGGGTCATGCATGTGAACCATTCTGACCTGTACAATCACACTGACAGTTTGGTTTAGTATTTTTCTCTCTGGACACTGAATTATGGTCCCACACGTGGTGAAATTTTAACACCCCATTTACAAAGTCAGCAGTGAAAAATACATTTATAAGATCCAAAACTGGATATCTCTGATTGTGCACAGCAACAGAGCTTCCTGCTGGACTACGAACACATCAGCTCTTGGATACACATCATTTGTAAGGGCAAGGTAAGACCTCCTTCTGTAGTTGGAGATACTGTGCAGCCAGCTGCAAAGATGAAAAGCATTTTAAGAACCTCGAACAGAAGCTGCAACACACGTACAAAAGACCCACCAGCAGAAAATAGAAACCATCAGGTGGATACCAAAGAGTTGGACCAGACACTTGGGATGGTGTTTTACTGTCAACCTCCACAACAAAGTGCTTGTGTCCTGCTAGCTTGTCCTGACACAGACCTAATGTCCTTATCAATCTCCCAAGAAACTCAAAGGCCATCTTGTAACAACTCCATAGAAGAAAGGACAAGAAATACATTAGCTGTAAGCTACTGTAAAAAGGCTCTGCTATTCTCACTGCTTTCCTGAGAAGCATGAAAAACGGCCACTTGCACAGCTGGCAGTTCAAAACAGCCACAGGGAAAGCAACAGGAGTGTGGAAGGTACCTTCAAAGCCTCTGCACACCAGAGGTTTTTGTCTGAAGACCTCATAAAACACTTCAGCATAATCTTGCCTGACTTCTTCAACAGCTGCCAACACACCACCTTTACCTGAAGTTTATATTCATGAAAGATTTCTTTCTTCACAGAGAATTTTACTGACTATAGGATGTTTTTGTTTGCTTTTGTGCATCTCTCCTCTGCACCTGCCTTTTCCTTTTAAAAAAAAACCCAACACACACAGAACAATAAATAAATTGTATGGGCAGAATGCAGAGGGAGCTGAAACTGTACCACAGGCAGGGAGATCCCTCTGCATGGCAAACACAACGTGGCTGTGTGGGAGAACAGAACAAATACTACTGCTGCAGCCTGCACCTCAACAGCAGAGAGAGCACAAAGGTGAGCTCCTGGTAACCCATCTCCAACAGCCCTGACTTCCACTGTGCAGCTCTCACTAAAAGTATCCCCAGGTTTTAATTTCCAATTTGTCTTTCCAGCCACAGAACTGCTACAGTCAACAAATTCAAAAAGGTAAATTTTTTCTCCCTTCAATTAACTGCATTAGTAGTGTTTATAACTACGTGATTGATAAATGCGCTACAGAAACTGTAATTAATGTATTTTTTTTTCCCTGGAACACACACCGAACCCCTTGGCGCTCAGACACTTAATGAAAAGCAATTTATCAACTTGCTTTGAACAGCTGAATCTGACTCCTTAGTGCAGAGAAGTAACACACTTTGCTTTAAGCACCACCACTCTGAGAAAGGAATGCGACATTCCAAATGCCATCAGCCGCGGCTGGGATTTTGATCGGGATGACAGCGACCAGAGCGCTCATCTCCCTGGGTATGATTCAGTCTGGCTTAACTGGGATTCCTTTCTTCCTGGGATGCTGTTGAGCAGGAGATTTGTGCAGATGTGCTTTAGCAGGATAGGGGCTTGGGAGCGCCTCTTCAGGATACGGGACAAAGTTCCAAATTCTTCCATGCCTGGCACGCACGTCTGGAAACAGCAGCAGCAGCAGCAGCACCGAGTATTTCAGCCTGGACATGTGTTCAGCTGCTCACAAAGCAGACAAAAATAAAGTGCTTACAGAGTGTTTGAATGCTAATTTCTCAAATTGAGCGTTGCTTTGTATAGTTGACATATGCAGGAAAAAAAAAAGGGGGGAAAAGAAGCATTTAGGAGGAAAAGTTTGATGTCACAGAATATTTTACGTTGGTATTAACCACTGGAGGGGATTAACCAACCTTCAAAGGGTAAAATCTAAACTCCCATTTCTGAGAATGTGTAGGCTAGAGATTTCCAGTATAGAAACTGGTCTGTATTCCATGTGGCAGACTGAATGTAAGGATTACATATTTCCATTGCACATGTAAGTCTGTTTCCCGTTCTTGCAGGGTCCTGCTCTCTTCCATTTGTCTTTTGATGCAGATAAAAGCTAATGCAGATTGCAACTGCTGATACACAGAAAAGCGCAAGACACAGTGAGCCTTTGGACTAAGGAAAAAAGGGACTCGGGTCCAGACTGCTCAAGCACGTCAAGAGATTGTCTTTGAAATTATAAAACTAGAAATGAAAGCACTGCGTTTTTATTTGATTTGATCAAAGAGACTAGAAAGGAGGGGGGAAAAAAAAATCGCATCTCATGGATGCAGGATAGCATTTAACTACTTCACACACTATGTGGGACCAACTGATCTCATAGAGATATGAATTTGGAGAAAAAACAAAGAGGTAAAGTCACTCCAGCTCTACAGACACTGCCTGCACAGATCACTGCTTCAGGCTCTGCAAAGAGCAACAGGAACCTGTTTCAAAGCCAGAAAGCCACTGGAAGCTCATACTCAGCCCTTGCCACGGGCACAGGTTTCCAGTCTCCACTGAAGAGCAGAGGAGTGAGCTCCTGTCAAATCACAGAAAACAGACTTTGAATGTAACGGCTCCTTGAATAAACCAGTGATTACTCCCTGTTCCAGTGCTCTGACTGTGGGATAGCAGCACATCATGGCAATCTTCCCAAGGAGGGCTTTGGACTGCAAGCTGCAAAGGCACAAGACCGAAATTCTTGAACGGAGCATCTGCTCCAGCACGTGCTTGGCACCAGGAGAACAAGGCTCCGAGCACAAATGGCACTACAGGTAGTAGCTCTGCAGATCCCAAATTGCAGCATGGAAAAAACAGATACCTATCGCTGCCACATTCCCTAAGAGAACAGATTTTAAGTATCTGCTCATGGAAATTTCTAACTGCAGAAGGGGAAGCATTTAGATTGCCTCTGGGCTAAAACCATCTAGGTCTTTGCCTTTCACTAAAAATTAAGCAGAAGTCATTTCAACGAGGCAGGCAGACAACAGTCTTGTACAGGAGATCAAAAAGCTCTCCAGATGTTTATTTTAAATGAAATTCAGAAGCCAGTATAAACCAGATTTTAAACACTGAATAATCCTTACAATAATTTGCATGAGAAAAACAGGCAAAAGGTTCAATTCTACTGCTCTGAAACTCTCCAGGAATATGCAGGATTGGATTTGGTTCCTAGACTCTTCAGATAAGAATCTGAAATCTGAACAACTCCAACAACTCCACACTGCAATCTGACGGCTGTTAAGAATGTTTTTCCCTTGTGCTGTACACTTGGATGCTCAACACATACACACAGGGGCATCCCATGTGAAGGAAGCCTCTGATCTTCCTTACCAACACTGTGCAAAATTATGGATTGAAAAGTGTCTAAAAATGTCAGTCCTAAATCTTAAACCCCTTCTCCTCTTGCTCCTTTTACTGAATGCCTCCTGATTGTGCAAACGCAGAATATTCAAGCGTCAATCTAAGTAGTTTGGGTGTTACACTGACAATGTCTCTGGAGAGGGGAAGAGAAGAGAGGACAGATTTCCAATAGCTCAGATACTTCCCTGGAAGCAAAGCTGCTACACAGCAAAGGAGATAAATAAAGAGGGAAAGTAACACGCCAGAGAACTTTCACCAAGGTCATGTCAGGATGCTGAACACTCCCCATCTGCAGGGGAAGATTTAGATGCCTGTTCCACCACACATATCCACTCCCCTGTTGGCAACAACAGCCCTCATTAAACCAAACCGGTTCTAACCATGAAAGAAAGGACATTGGGAAGATGATATTAGCTAACAAATGCAAAAGGAAAACTCAACAGAAACAGTTCTGGATGGGTGCCTTCTGCAGTAAAATACAGCCCCACAGCATGTGCAGAAAGCCCCTGCACAACTTGGGAATGGGCAGCACAAACTATCCCAGCCAAAAAGATGGACAGCTCTGCTCTGATCAGTGCTAACAGCTCCTGGCTCGCAGCAGAACAGAACAGGGATCCCATCAGGAGCAGGAGCTTTTAGGACTTTGCTGCTGCACAGGGTGACCTACAGGTTGCAGCTCCTCCTTGCTTTGCAATCAGGGCTGTGGACATGTGGCAGAACCCTGCAGACAGACCCTACCAGGAAACAACAGCCCTACCCCCCAAATACTGTATCAGTTTCTGCTGTGCCCTTAACAAGAGTGTTTCTTGCCCATTTCAGCAATCTGAAAGACACGCTGGGCAAAATTTCAAGCTATGACAAAGTGATCTTATCACTTCTGTGCTGTTCTCGCTACACAAGCCCCTGATTCAGCAGCACGTAATAAAATCTTCATTTGCATGAAAAGCACTCTCTGATCACAAAGTCTTCTGTTCGACAGCCCTCTTCCCATCCACAGCGTAGAGATGCAAGCACCACTGTCAGTTTGCCTGTGGCTGAGGTGGAATATTTTATTTATGTTTTATTTGGAGAGGCTCTCAATGTTTTAATGCCATCTTTTCCTTAAAAAACCCAGTATTTTCGAGTAACACAAAAGCTGCACACATCCCAACTGTGCAAGTACTGAGAAGTTCACTTGCTATGCTCACACCTGCGTTTTTAATAACTGTGTCATGTGAAGGACATTTCATATCAGCACAAGGTGACCATGAACAGTTTAAAATGTCTTTTGTATTCAACAAGTCCAGCCTTTTCCAGTTTGCTTTTAGAACTGCTTGGTGTCATGACACACAGCACTCAGAGGATGAATTTCAAAGGAAAGGAAGGTGTAGCCATGCAAAGAACAATGCACTGCCCGCAACAAGATTAATCGCTGTCATGGGAAACCAATAAAAACAAGTATCTTGTTATCTTTCTTTACAAAGGCACTGTTAAAGCTTAACTATATTAGGAAACTTTTTCCTTTGGACTAAACCATGAGCCTAATGTATGTGGGCATCCCACATGCCAGCATATGCGATTAATTGGCTCTCGCCTGACGCCGCGGGAGAAAGTCCAACGTTCCAGAGGCAGGATGGAGATTTCACACAATCAGCCTTTGCCCTCTCCTGACTACAGCCCTCCCACCAAGGCAGCCCCAGCTCCCTGTCCCGTGCCAGGTCACACCACCTCCCATTTCCACCTGTTAGCCGTGTCCCACGTACACACCCCAACATCACACCCGACTCCGAGCAAAGTCAGCCAAAGCAGAAATACCTTTCATCACGTCAGCAGTGCGGTCCCCATTTAGAAACGCTTTCTTTCACGTTAATCCAGTGCCAAAACGTGGTGGTGTGGGCTGTGCTGATCCAGAAACGGTGCTAAGGATGCTGCTGCCTCCTGTCTATCACTGCACGCCTCATCTCGCGCATGGCCAGGCAGTGACAGCCCTGCGACAACAGGCACTTTAAATTGGGCAGCTCAGCAGCACATGTACACTGAATTTTTGAACAAGCTATTCTAAGCTGCTTTGCTAGCAATTTCTGGCCTGTGCAGTTTGAAAGCGCACGGTTCTGGCCCTCACAAAGAGCAGACCTGTAAATGACATCTTGAGGATTAAGCTGATTGAGATGCAATTTGCCTAGCAACCATTCATTAAGCAGAGTTCAGAAACAGGCCAGCAATCTATTCCACCTCCTTATCTGAGCAGTAAACAGATAACAGTCTCTACTGTGTCCTCTATGCTCCAGTTCAGACACACTGTAAACAGATTTTTCAGAAGTTTAAACTCCTACAGTAAATCTCTGAGAACAATCCTGCTCTCCAAACACGAGGGATTCAGCTTCACCAAGTGTCTTAAAGCAAGAAACGGCTCTGGAAGGAGGTTAATGCAAATGAAATTGTGAATGCATTTGCAGTTCCTGTGCCTCCAATATTTTCTCACATCAAGCACTAAGAGCCCATCCCAGTCGTTAAAAAAAAAATGTTTAAAAAAATCTTAATCACACAAGCATTTGGTATTGCTATTCTGATCACTGAAAAAAACTCAATAAAAATCTTATTCCCTTCCTTCATCTTCTGCAAGGAATCGATTGACACTTCCAAAGTCTTTGATAAAGCCTCCCCCACTTCAGAGAAGAAAACAAAAGTCACGTTCTCCCTCCCATTAAGCATTTTTTCCTCGTAAAGTAAGCAAGACAACATAAACGTCATCAGTGGAAATCAAACCAGCTATTTCAGCTTGAAAATTTCAGCTGAAAAGATTAAGCGAAATCATGATTTTGCATAATTGTTTCCCTGCAAGAAACATCTGATAATATCCCATTCTGCTCCAAAATTAAACAACAAAGATTAGCATGGACGTATTTAACACTATATACCTGAATGGTTTGCCTTTGGTGTATAGTTCTTCTGGGAAATCACTGTGACATACAGCATGCTATTACAATTAAATATGCAAGAAAGAAGAATTAAACTGACTATGAATAATTAATACCCTACAATACTACTTCATATGGAAAAGTCTAGCTGAATATTCTTGCAGATGAGATATACCCAAACACAAGGCACAGCAGAGCTGGCAGCTTTACTTTTATGATGGGGTTTAAAACACCAAATAACTTTATGGCTGCTACTCAATTCTGGAGAAGGTGCCAGTCATCCAAGCCTTCTCCTGCTGGATTCCCATCCAGTTTCAGAAAAATGAGATAAATGCAACTGTTGCAATAGTTGCTGCACCACTCATCTATGTCCCAGAGGTAACAGGCTTCCCAAACACTTTCCATTAAAAGGTATAAAGCAATTATCTGACATCCCAGTAGGGAGAATAAAGCAAATATGATGCAACAATTGCTTAGGTGATAAGATCGGGCTAAGGTTGTGAGAAAAAACAATTAAATAGGGTTGCAAGAGCTAAGGAATGCAGCTTACTTTCCCAGAATCTCTCGTAAGGACAAAGATACCATCAGCTTCAAGAGTTGACCTTCCTGTTTCAAGTGTACTGTGCTGGAGGCTGCAGAACATCAACTGTAGCAAAGCTGAAAAAGTCAATTAAAAGTATGCTCTTTTTTGCACAACATCACTCCTAAACTGCATAGTCCTTGTAAAATTGATATCCAACTGTTGGCATTTTCCATCAGATCCCAATCAGGTCAGCACAGTGATAATTGAGACAAATACATCTGTTGCCCATTTTTAGCTGGAAATACCCAGTTCCTGTCCATTTATCCATGCATGGCACATTCAACACTCCTTTTGGGGAGAGAAATTTGAAATTCAACCAACATTTGTGATCACTGAGGTGGAACACGGCACTGCTACTGTAACTGCTGAAGGTGACAGCATCCCTCTGCTCCTAGCCCCATATTGTTCCAGGAGGGTCTTGCTCCTGCAGGACCCAACACTCCAAAGCAAACATGAGCTGAGAGTCCTTCTGGGCAAAGGCAAAGCCATGTTCAAAGAATGCTGGCTTAATATTAATTTTCTATTAAAAATTAATAGGATTAAATGAAGCTTGCAAGCCTATGGGCACCAGGCAGTTATTTTGCCGACTCTGGTTGCCTGGAGGAGCAGGATGTGAGGGATGGGCTGCAGAGTTCCTGCAGGATCCATGTGGCTCCTGGGAGGAACAGGGGGCTCTTCCCCACACCCCCAGAGGGACCCTGGGTTCCATCAGGGTCACTCCATCCTCCTGCCAAGAAACTGGTGGGGAAGATAAAACCCTGATGAGATCCTGGTGAAAACCCTGGTGTCTTCCCACCTGAGATCCAGCCTCCCCTGGACACTGCCTCCAATCCTCACCCACGTGTCCCTTTTCCATTTCCCAGAACGAATTCCCTTGCCAACAAGAACCCTGCAAATATCCAGGGTTTACGTAAGCTTAACCTATTAATGTTAACGAAATAGGAAAAAATTAACTATGGTGCAAGTAAAAAGCCTGTATCTGCATTTCTAATTATACAACTAAATACACCATGTGGCAGTATTTCCAAGCACCTTGCTGGGAATAAAATAGCCAATGGACTGAGGCTTCCATTTGGAGTGGTGGATGCAAGAGCAATCAGCGCTGAGGCTGACAGAGTTATGGGATGAGGACACAAGAATTAAGGGAAATGAAGTGACATATGCAAACGATGATAACAAAAATGTTAATAATTAGAAAAACAGTCACCTTAAAAATTTAAGATTTCATGCTCTCTCCCACTTTTTACTGGCTTAGCCTACTTTTTCCAACCTAATTTACATGATCAAAATAGGCCTCCTGCCAGGAAGCATTAAAATTGCAGCCCCCCATTGAGACAAAACTCCCTTAACCATACAAGACTGAAGGACTAATAACTATTCCTAAAAACATTTTAAATCCATTAACGTTGTTTAGCAAACACTCATTTAGAATTAGTGCTGCTATCAGAATTTGATTGTGCTCTACTAAAGTGTTCTATAAAAGCCTTTGAGGGAGGAGCAGGTCCCTCCCAAACACCTGTGCCACCTCAAACCCTCTCCAAAAAGCTGAGCACCTTCACAATCCTGAAAGTTTTCCATCCCAAAACCCCACAGTATTCTCCAAGATCAAGCACACAATTCCCAACAGCTCTTCAGAGTGCCAAGGCTGGGCAGTTGGAAGGACCCTCCAAGATGCTCTCAGAGCAGCCAGACCAGAGGACACCATCCCCACCAGCCTCTACACTCAGCAGTTAATTCTACACACCAAAACCCCCCAGGTTAGCACAAAAATATAAACCTCAGTATTACTGATGTACTGAAGATTTGGATTCTAGTAGAAATATATGGTGGTTTATACAAATTTGTCCGAGCTATGTGTTATCCTTTCAGTGCCATCTGCACAAAACCAGAGTTTTATCTAAGCACTGGATACTAAAAGAAATCATTTTCTCCATATCTATGATCTTGCTGGAGACAGACGCCACAAACCTGAGAGCTGGCTAGTGCAGGCTTGTCTAGTCACAAATAAAATTACATCCACATCAATATGATTTATTTTTAATAAAAAAATAAAGCAAACCAGGCTCTTCATATCGAAATAGGCTCAGCCAGCACCCTCCATGCCCACAGAAGACATCCTATACAGTGTGAAATTCTCAGAATAAACTGCAATGGGTATTGTCATTTCCCTAGTCAGAAATATCACTACCAAGAGACACATTTTAATTGCCACACGTAATG
Organism: Anthoscopus minutus; assembly: GCA_013399455.1. Classification (NCBI taxonomy): domain Eukaryota; kingdom Metazoa; phylum Chordata; class Aves; order Passeriformes; family Paridae; genus Anthoscopus; species Anthoscopus minutus. Next base: position 65,146 of record VWYI01046915.1, read on the forward strand.
AAAAGCACCTGCTCATTCTCCACTTGATGTACTTAAATTCAGGACTACAACTCGTGTCAGGATATTTTCTGGTGACTTTATTTGGAGTGTCCATGCCCTAGCAGATTTATAAGAGTGAGTTTGGCTCTCCAATACAACACAAATGAGCCATCTCTGTCCATGCATGAATGAGGTTCTTGGGCTGCACTTCTCAAAGCATCTCATCCTGAGTGTCCCCTGTGAGCGGGGACCTTGCAGTAATTAGCACAATCTGATACTGGAAACTCAACTAATTCTAACATTGATCCCTCAGGACAGCACAGCCCATGATTTGAGAAATGTTCATCCCAAAAGACCCTTTGTTTCTACCTTTCAAAGTCACCAAAGGCTGGTAAATAAATTCTATTCTCCAAAAGCTTTGCAAATTCCTTTCTCCTGGCTGGATACATTCTCCAACCAGCAGCCACAGCTAAAGATTTATACAGGATCACTGGAAGCACCAAACCTTTTTTATTTTCTTATACAGAGCAACTTCTAACATCTGCTGTGGAATTGCAAAGGATTTTATTTGCCAAGTTAAGCTGTCGAAAGGACAGATTATAAAAAATAAACACTAACCATTTTTAGATCTAACTTTCCCCCACAGACTGTGTTTTATGCCCTTTCACTGGAAATGTTACATCAGAATACAATCAGATTTAATTGGCTCTTAAATAACTGAACAGCCACTTTAATTTTATTTCAATAGCAATAATTCATAAATCAAGCAGCTGAAATCCTAGCACAGAGTGACAAGTAAATAGAGCAGAACACAGTGAAGGAGAGCACGAACACCACATGGTGAAAGGTGATTTTTTCTCAAACTTCACATGTCACCATTTTATGGACATCACAAAGGTACCACCACATAAATACTTGGATCTCAAACCTGTCAGTTCATCAGCAGTAAGTCCTTAACAAAGACCAGTGGATGATGATCCTTGCCCAACTGGAACTGCTAGGAGAATGGCTGGGATTTTAGCCATGGATGCAATTTCCCTCATGCACACTAGATGGAAGCATGGAAAAATCTTAATTCTTTCCTGTCTCAAATTCAAGTGGTTGAGATGTTATGTTTGACTGTCACATTCTAAGAATTTTTTTTGGTTCTTCATCAGCAACTTCACTCATTAATAAACTCTAAGTAAAAAGATGCCCTGAAATATTAAACTTAGCAGTGTTGGAAATTAATAGTAAACATAAGAGAACATAGAGCAGAAATACCAAATATATTATTCAGGCTCATTTCTAAAGTACACACATTCAATTTCTAGAATATTTGAATAATAATCACTAATGAGATCCTTCAGAGACACTGAAGTTACATTTTTTAAACCTCCAGGTTATTAAAAGAAACACCACCTTGTCAATGAATAGAAACAGGGAATAGAAAAGGTATAAAAGGATTCATAAATGCTGCTGCAGTTTTGACAGGAAAAAGACCCCAACAGATTTGTAGAATAGAGTAGGAGAGGTACAAGGAAATAGAGAACCTGAAGTTTTGCAGAACAAGCAGATCAGAGAGAAGGAAACCTGAATGGGATTAAATTACACACAAATCTCCTGGAAATGATCTTAAAAGTGACTTGTTCCAAAACAACCCATTTCTAAATTTAAACACTAAAGAGTTCACAGACACAAAAACTAAATCAGGCAATGGTGTGATCAGGAAAAGGTGCTGGAAGAGCTGTTTTCCCTCCCCTGCTCTGGCTTTCTCATATATTGATTTTCCTCCACGCTCATTCACAAATGCTCAGCAGAGCTGTGAACAATTTAAAGTCAAGGGATGCACGAATTACCAGCTCCAGGGACACAGCACCCATTTGAAGCAAAAGCTGAGGGCTTTGCTGTAGCTGAAGAAAACAAAAACCAACCCAGAATCAGAACACACTGATGAGCTGGAAGAGAAGGGTGAGCAAATCCCTAATTTTCCCTGTCCACAACAAAGCCAAAGCACATGACATTCCTTCAGCTTAGAAGACAACAAATTAAGAAAACCAGTGCCAGAACAGAAGGATGAACGAAGAACAATGCTGGATAAAAGAACATAAAGTAGGCAAGAAGGGCTCCCCTTTCCAGATGTCAAAAAAGACATGCTGTTTTTCATTCCAGGTTTAAAAAAAGATAAGCAGAGGAGGAAGTTTACTTTGTAGAGTGGGAGCATCTGCATAATTTTTGGAAAAAGGTTTACACAAAGATTTCCTTCCAAAAGAATTTAAACTATATCTATACATGTATACATAGATGTATGTAGTATTGGCTCAAGATAGTAACCTTAAAATATTTTTCAAAGTGTTTCCCATGCAGCAACTGCCTACGGAGAGGAACAAAATGAGTGGCAAGGGACAGCTACAGGAAAGGGCAGGACTGTGAGACACATCCTCCAACAGGCACACTCCAACTTTAATAACATGAAGGCAAGGAGAGGGACAGCAGGATACAGCAAAGGATATGCTGGGGCTAGGAAATGAGGAAAGAATCCACAGCACTCAAACAAAAACACGTAGGAGTATTTTTTTTTTGGCTCCCACCTTAGCCAGGCCAGGGAGATTGTCCCAGTATGAGGACGGAAATTACAGAGAATAACTGGATGCTAGATCCACTCTGAAGAGCAGAGCACACTGTTTCACCTATTTCCACTTGCCCTCTCGTGGTTCCCAAATTAGAAACAATCAAAATCCTGCTGGAAACAATATACAGCACCTTAATTGGGTTGGCTGCACTACAGACGTCAGCAATGTATCACTTAATAGATCATTTTCTGACTGCTTTTTTTTTTCCTTTAATACTAAAAATAGCTGCACTTTCATGGTTCACCTTTTCTACAACACCTTTACTACAGACACTGTAAGAAATTAAATGTTAGCACTCATTGCCCACTGAAGATCCTACGGGATCCACACCTGCTGCAGGCAGGATCTGTCACCTCATTCAGCAGAAATGTACCTAAAGGTTTGTCTCAGAAACGAGGCATCTACAGAGAAGCTGTTTTCTAAAACATTTCACCCTAGTACACCCATCAGTGCATCTATTTAAAAGCCTGGAACAGTTTAGTTATCTCTAAATACATCAACAACCCAGTGCTCCACGCATTCCAAGCACTCCAGAATCCCTGCAAGGGACTTGGGAATTCATATGAAAAATCTTTCCCAGTTTTCATCCTCAAGTGCTACACCCCCACTATTCCCTACCAAATCCACGCTGCAGCCAAACTACATTCCTGAGAAATTATTCCAAGAATGAAATATCACCATTTTCCTCATAAACTCTGGAAACTTGGACTAATCTTCACACACAGCATAAACAAGTTAAGCAATGGGAATATATAAACGAAGCATAATTCTTAAGCACAATGGGGGAATAATTATAGCAACAACAGAACAAATACAAAATGAGTGAGGAAGCATGGAGAGACACCCAGACAGAATGTGCAGAAATAAGGAAAAGCGACCTATAGGACCTATGAGGTCATCAGCCATGAGCTATAGCTGCTGGTTTTTTAAGTGTTCATTTAAATCAAATTACTAAAAACATAGAAACCAGCAGCAGATGAACAGAGGTCTCTGTCAGCTCCAGGTGTAGGCCAAGCTGTGCCCTGCTTGGACAGTAAAATCAGCTTTTGAAAGATTACAACCCCTTGGAAAAATATCTTTGGGTAAAGTTCAGAACAACTTTTCTGGATGTCAGCCAGCAGAATGCCTGCTCAGAAGCTCTGTTCCTCAATCAGTATTTGGAAAGCTTTTTTGTTTTTTAAAGTAGAATGATGAATAATGTGACAAACTCATTTTAGCATTTGCAGTTAAAGTAATTATCTGCAATTAAAATAAAAAAATTGCTCCAAGATCTGTATGGTAAAGATTTTAAACACGAGTCACAAAATACAATGGGAAAATGGGAATGTGGCATATAACACAGGGAATAAAAAATTCAATTACTCACTTCACTTCCTAGTTTGAGAACATTTAAAAATGTTTAAACATTTCAAACGCTGAAAATTGGAGAGGGTGGGGTGATTAGACTCATTACAGATGCAGAAAACTGTGAAGCCTTTACTTATCCTCAGGGGCATCTTACTCCAAAAACAGCCTCTGAAGAGTCAGCAGGCCCTGGATACAGTGTACTACTACACAGCAGAGTGACCTGTTACTCACCTGCTGGGTGTAGCATTTCAGCGAACTACATGTTCTTAAAGCAATTATTTAAAAGTGCTGATCATCTGTTAAATAACTCAAACAAATCAGGCTGTGGCTACATTCTTGCTAGTGCATTTAGCAACTCCATAAATCCCAGAATCCTGCAAGTTACTTTACCTCTTACTTCATAAATCTGTGATTCTCCTCACTGTTACCTCACTGAAGATGAGTCATTAGGAATATATGGGATATAAAATGTTTTGGTGATGGAGGTTTTTGGTGTGGGGCCAGCCAGGGCAAAACTTTTTACCTCTTCTTCTCCCCATCTCCGTGTGCTGGCCAGTAACAAGTAATGGTCAAAAATGAAGACTAAAAATGAAAGGACAAACCAATGTGAAAAAGTGAAATATTGCATTGGAAACACTGATAAAAGTTTCCATCCCACATCCAGGCATTTCAGCAAGTGTAGCAGAGGACACAAGCTGAGACTCCTGCACATTGTCTGAGTTTCTGGGAAACAGAGATACTTTAGTCCTTGACAAAAATCCTAACTTCTCTCGATCTGGTAACAGTTCCCAGAAGCAAGCATAGATATAAAAGCTTATCTATCAGAGGACAACTTGAAACAAATACAAATAAATCTTAAATGAAGGCAAATATCCAAGCTGCAGAGAACACAACAGTTCCTTAATTTCACATTTGGAGAAAAAACAATACTATGTGGACATTCTCCAACATATTTTTAATGTTATTAACAGAAATAGCACCCCAGGCTGTGCTCAAGCTGAAAAAGTGTGAAACTATTTGCAATGTGAAGTGAAAGGGAGATCAAAAATACCCTCTTATTAAATGGCATTTATCTGGTGCTAAGTGAATTATTTATTCATTTGAGAAGTTCACAAATTGACAGGGGGGTAAATGCAAGCGAGGTCACTACTTCACATCAGTATCAAAGCTGATCCTTAGCAGAATTTAAGCACCTGCCTTTTCTTTTATCTCAGCACAAAATGAGATTTCTTTCTTTTTTTTTACACTTCAAAAGCCATGTAACACAACAGAATATATGCCAGGCATGCAAAAACAGAGCATGCCAGCATCTTTCAGCAATCAGCTTTCCCTTGTCATCCATTATGTCAGATTTATCTATTTTTGCTTAATTCTTGCTCCAGCAATACGCATCCTTCCTCTCTCCAGACTATCAGGCTGGTTGGGCTGGAATTCAATACAGCTTCTTAAAATAGTTGAGAAATATCGAAACTATTTGAAGCAATGCCTGTGAATTACAGCCAATTCATCAACTCCTCTTCCAGCTCCTGCTCGACCTGTGCTCCCCCAGACAAGGGGCAATTCTCATTTCTTCACCTCAGAAATTCTACCCAGTGTAAATATCATTTGGAAAATAAATAGCCTTTCTTTTATGGAAGCATTTCCCCATGAAAGCTTAGATTCTGTGTTAATTGCAAACCTTACCCTCTGACTCTTACACGCTTTTGATCCAAACCTTCTTCTGCTGAAAATTAATAGCGAGTGCATTTGCTTTCAAGTTTGCTTTCTGTTATCACTGCTCTTCCTCTCCAAGCTTCCAGACCCTCTGGACTGGCTTTACAGGACACAGGATCCACCTAAAAGCTCACCCTCAATCCTTCACTCTGCTGCTGGCAGCAAAACTCTGTCTCTCCATTCTAACACCTGTAAGACCCAAGAACATCATCTTTCCCCACTGCTTTATGCACCCACTTAAACGACCAGACTCTAACAAGTTCAAATTCCTAAAAAGCCCTGATCAGAAATAAATAGACTGAAAGGAAAACACAACACTCATCACTCTATTTCCTCACTGCCTATGGAGCACAGAGCACGGAATTTTCTCAGCCGGCTGCTGAATCAGACAAAGTTTCCACAGTGCACACACACAGTCACAAAGCCCCAACACGTCCAGGAGGATTTATTCCATCACAAAGTCACTACTGTTGCTCCAGCACAAATGACATCACTTAGGAACCCAACCTCATCTCCTGAGAGCTCCCAGCTCCCTCCTCTCCCGCAGCAACTGGAGCAACAAAGAACCAGGCTTGTGCAATAAAGAGGAAAAAAGTATTGCTGCAAAAAGTTTCCCAGAAAAACTTGTATTTTCTTGAGAATGCGACTACAGAAAAACTAAGGACTGTAGTAAGAAACAAGTAGAACAAATTCTGGTTGAACTAATCAACCTGTATCTGTGATTTGTCCAAAACTTGTACCTAGTGCTACTAAGGGAGGGTGAGAGATGCAGGCGAGCCCTCACAGGTGCTGGTCGGGGAGGTTCACACGCTGCAGAGCCAAAACCATCTCAGTACTTTGCTGCACGAGTAGACTGAGAACTGGAGCCGAGCTCTGCAGTTTTCTTCTTCTTCTTCAGACATTTGAAAACTGGTTGGTAGGGAATAAAAACGACTGATGATTTATTGACAATACCTGTTCCTTGCCCAAGGGAAAGATGGGCTTTCAGGTCCCTTCCAGCACAAACCAGCCTGCGAATCTCTTGCAAAAAGACACTTTTCTTGGGAAAGAATCACACAAAGGATGTGCTCGCACTGCGACCGCAATCCCCCCTTCCCCCTGACGGCACTTCTGTCGCGATGGCTGACGCACTATCGCGATCCCGGGCCGTGTGCGCGGCACCCAGGGACAAGTAACGAGGGCGCCGGGGCTACGGGGGCACCTGGGAGCTCCGCTCTGAGCGGGGGAGACCCCAGGGAGGCGGGGTAGGAGCGAGTGTCGCGACAGGCGACGGGTGTCGCGACAGGGGGCGGGTCGCCACACCGGTGATGCCCCAGCGGGCGGGGGGGAGGGGACACCCGGGA
>VWYI01046915.1:80463-139032 GCA_013399455.1 Anthoscopus minutus
CCATCCCCTGCCACTCCCGCCCCATTCCGTCCCACTCCCATCCCATTCCCTGCCACTCCCGTCCCATTCCGTGCCATTCCCGTCCCATTCCGTGCCATTCCATGCCACTCCTATCCCATTCCGTGCCATTCCGTGCCGTGCCGCGTGCCCGGCCGTCGGCAGAACCGTTACCATTACTAAACTCAGTAATGGTAACGGTTTCCCCGCCGGCCGTGGGTCCTTGGCTGTGTCCAGATCTTCCCACACGCCGGGGTGCCCCATCCCGCCACCCTCCCCACCGCACAGCCCATCCCCAGCCCCTGCCGCGCATCCCCGGCGCCCCAGGCCGCGGTCCCGGGCGGCGGCGGCGGGAGGAGGTCGGTGCAGCCCGGGGAGTACATCATCTATACTGTAGTGTCTCATAGCCAACTTACAGTATACGATGATATCCTGCCCGGGACAGCGTGGAGAGAGGAGAGCAGAGCCTGCAGGGACAGCGTGGTTAGGGGAGCATAGCCCGTTCTCACTCCGGTGTCACCCTCACCCATCCCGGTCCCCCTGAGCCTCCTGGAGGCTTCCCCGCCCCTGCTCTTTATCCCTGCCAATTCCACCACCCCAGAGCAGGACAGAGGTTCTCAGTGGTTTCCCTACCCAGGTAGCCTCCCTAATCCCTCCTTGTCACCTCATTCCCACCACCCTGGAGAAGAGCAGAGATTCACAATTACCCCTCACCCCAACACCCCCTTACCCCATTTTTGCCCCCCAGTCCTGCTGCCTCAGAATGGGATCGAAGGCTCCCAATTCCCTCCCCCCCACAACACCCCCCTAACCCCTCCTGTTATCCCATATCCACCATCTCAGAGCAGGACAGAGGTTCCCAAACCCCCATTTTTGTCTCCCCCAACCCCACCCTCCCTGCACAGAACAGCAGCTCTCCAGGTGGTGGCACCTACCTATGGGGGTGGCACTGGGGCTTTACGGGGTGCTGGATCTGCACCCGCCTTATAAAACCTGCTCTGCCTCATCTGCATATCTCACATCTGCACTGCACAGCTGGACGGGGCCCTTAACTCCTTCATGCCCACGGGGGCACCGCCCCAAGCAACTCCCCCCACCCAGCCTGGGATTGTCCATGGGGGGAATGTGGGGCTTGCAAGGGGCCACTCCCGGGAGGCCCCACAAATGTCCTATCTTCCTGTGGTCACCGGGATTACCCCTTCCCATACTTGTGGGGACCATGAACTGGGAGCTCCCTACTGCAAACTGGTTCCCAGTTGTTGGAGAGGGCAGGGTGGCAGCCTGTGAGGATGGGGCCCAGGAGAGACCCTACACAGGCACCCTCAGGTGAGGTAAAGGGTACATGTGGATGCAGGGAGCCTGTGTCCCCCCGGGACAGGTGACCTCTAGTTCTGTGCCCCTTTTGCACATTTGATCCCCTGAGGGTCCCCTAGCAGTGTGTCCCCCCAAAAGGGATTTGCCCTCCTGCCTTTAGGGACACCCTGGAAATACATTTCCCCTCCCAGGGGAGGATGTGACCCCTCGAGGGATGTATCCCCCAGTTAGGTGTCCCCAAAGGACATGCTCCCTGGCCATGGAGGGATATAACCCCCAGCTGTGTCCCTCCAAGGGCACACTCCTTCTGACCAATGTGTGTCCCCAAGAGGGCTGTGTCCCCTCACTGCACATGACCCTGGTCATACTTGTCCCCTGGCCACGCATGTCCTCAGATGGCTCCACCTCCTGACCATGAGTGTCACCTGCCCATGCATGACCCTGGTCATTTGTGTCCCCCAGCCCTGTCTGTCCCCACAGGGTCACATCCTGCAGCCAGCGCTGTGCCATTGTGCCGGGTTGTTTTTGCCAGGGCAGGCTGGCATTCCTGGAAATCGGCTGGGGGGAGGTGATAACCCCCTGCAGGACTGGGGGTCCCGATAAGCAGCAGCCTCTGGCTATCAGGGACCCTGCCCTGCCACACAAGGTGTCCCTGGACCCATTGTCACCTCTAGGTGACAGGAACAGGGGCAGAAGGGCCCACACTCCCCCTGGCCTGGGCAAACCCTGGCAGGAGGGGGCACAGGGTCAAGCCCTGGTCTGAGCCTGTCCCAGGGCATGATGCTGTGGGAACTTAGGGGCTGCAAGAGACATCCTGTCCTGGTCCCTCTTGTGACCCAGAGCTGTCCTGGAGCCTGTAGTGTTCTCCAAACTGTGACACAAGCAAAGTGTCCCTGAGTCCCCCAAGCCCTGCCAGCTCCAGGTGAGTCCCAGGGGATTATTCCCATGGGATTACCTCCATGCAGGCCAGCCCTGCTGCCTGCTCAGTACTCGAGGGCAGCCCTGCCCTGTGGCCTCATACCCCACAGTGGTAGAGGGGGCTGAGTGCTCCCCATGCTGGTACCACAGAGCTGGTGTGGGAACCCCCAGGTGCCACAGGAGACCCCCGTGTGCCACAGCCCTCCCAGCAGCCATGCTGCCCCAGGACAGCACGTCTGGCTACAGATAAGGATGCACTGGGAGCTGCAGAGCTGTCCCCACCCTGTCTATCTGAAGGGCCACCCTGCAGGACACACAGGACAGGGCCTGTTGTCCTGCCCTGGTTTTGGGGGGACATGGAGGGTCTGGAGGGCATGAATAAACCATTTTCCCCAGGGAGGGTGGCGCAGCAAAGCCCCCCATGCCAGCCCCATGCTGGCTGTCACTGGTCCTGCTTGCAGGGTGACCTTGATCAGGACAGGTACCCCTAGAACCACCCTGCTGTCCCCCAGAGCAGGGAAGGGTGTGTGGGGCTGGGACAGGGCTCTGGTGGCAAGGCAGGGGGACATGAGGTGCTGCCACCAGCCTGGCTGCTGTGACACAGCACCTTCAGCTCCTGTCAGACCTTCTCCAGACCCTGGGGTGACACTCCTCAGGGCGTCCCTGCAGTGGTCACCCCCCGGGCTAACATGAGCCATGCTGTATAGTTCACTGAGTGTCTCCTGGCTCCACACTCATCCCTGTGGGAGCAGGACAAGGTTCTGCCCTCACCGAGGGCTGCGACACAAAGCCCATGACCATGGGGAGGCCACCAGCTCCCAGGAGCTTTGCAGGAGCAACAGGAGCCGGAACCTCACCTCCCTGCACCCCTTGCTCCCCCATCCCAGCGGGAAACACTCTGAAACCAGCAGCTCCCAGCCAGCTCAAGCCACCCAGGGATGCTGGGCAGGACAGACAGGCGCGAAGGACGAGACAGAGCCCAGGCAGGAGGTGACAAGGGTTTATTATCTCACAGCAGCGGGTGGCGGGCGCAGGCACATGCAGATAAGGCACGGCCCGGCACGGCACGCCTGCCCGGCCAGCGCCAGATCCGCGCCCGTCGGCCTCGGGCCAGTGCAAGCCGGGGACTGATAACGCAGCTCCCCCCGCCCCGGCGGCAGGGAGGGCACGGGGGGATCCCGCAGCACCCGGCACCCGCCATGGGTCACTCCTAGCCAAGGACTCTGCCGGGAGGGACCTGTACCCACCCTACGGCACTGGGGGCACTGAGGTGTGGGTGCAGGAACCCCAAACGCCACCACTCCCTGCAGTGCCAGGCTGACTTTACACATGGGTCTGGCTGTGCCAGCCACACTGAACACAGCCATCGAGACAGGCAGGGAAGGGGCACGGGCCAGCACAGGGCTCTGGTGGCATTGTGGGGAGGACAGGCACACATGGGGGACAATCTCTCAAATTGTCACAAAGCAGCAACGCCACTGGCCATAAGAGGCAGGGGAAGGGAGGGAGGCAGGGGCAGCTGTACAGGCCGTGCTGGAGGAGCCTGTCCCCACCTCAGTGCCCTGATGGTACCCCACCTACCTCTGACCACCACTCTGCCTGAGCAGTTGTGGGGTCGGGAAGTGCCACAGCACCTGGGGACAGCAGCCACAGTGGCTTCACTGCCCTCTCAGGAGATGGGTGGCTTTGGCACAGCGCTACTTTTTGGTATTTGTGGTGGTGAAATCTCACCAGGGCTGAGTTGGGCTCCTCCTCTGTCCCCTTGAGCTCTCCCTGCTTCAGATCCTATGAGGAAAATTCCCCAGGCATGGGAGAGGGCAGCACCCACTGCTAGTGCTGGATTGTCACCTTCCTGGGGGGTTGACTGTCACCCACCCAGCCTGGGCAGGGCTCCTGGTACTGGAGTGAGACACAGGGACAGGGAGAGCCAGCCACAGGGACAGCTGTGGGCACAGGTAGGGCTGGGGACAGGGCCCAGGAGGGTCACTGAAAGAGGGCAAAGAGCCCAGGGGAGAGGGGTCCTGGTTCTCTTCCTAAAACTCCCCATCCAAGCCTCTGCTCCAGGTCCCAGGGGTTCACCCCAGGGCAGAGAACAGCAAGGCACCAGGACTGCAACACCAGACAAGCTGCCAGTCATAACAGGATGAGATTGGCCTGAGACAACACAAAGTTAATTAGAAAATAAATCCTCTTTTAGCCTTGGAATAAAAACAGCAGCAAACAGGACATGCATCTTTCTGGCCCTACAAAATAAGGCACCAGTTACAAATGAAACTTGGATCGTCTTTGATATAAAAGGAATTCCCATGTGTTGAAGGCAGTTGATGTCTGAGTGCATAACAAGGAGTGATCTTCACTAGCTTTGGGCTGGCCAACCTCATTTCTCGGCCTCAGTGGCTTTCTGGAACAGAGGAAGCTGCAGGAGGGGAAGAGAGAAACTGTTAGGGCTGCAGGAGGGGGAGGCAGGGCACTGCCTGCACTCTGTCGTGGTCAGGGCTGGGGAAGGAGAGGCTCCCTGGGAGGTTGAAAGCTTCCAGGCAAGTCCCTATGCCCTAAGAGCAGCTGCCAGTGCCCCGCTCACCTTTGTGAGATCCACACCAGTGATGGCACGCACGGAGGCGGGGACCTCAGCCAGGAAACGATTCACATCGGACATGGTGCTGCCTTTCTCTCCACTGAGAATAACGATCTCATCCACTTTGGAGAGGGGAGCAGACACTTTGGCAGCAATCTGGGAAAGCAGTGTGAGCAGAGAGTCAAGGAACTGCTCAGCAGCTCACTGGGAAAGGTCCGTACAGGGCCTTGCTGTGCCCCCATGAGACCTGGCACAGTCTGGGAACTCCCCCAGCCCACCTGGAGCAGGGGAAAGCTGCCTCCTTCTCACCTCAGGCAGTGCATCCAGCACTAGAGCCAGCTGGCCAGCTTCTCCATACTTCTGGAGTGCTTCTGCTTTCAGCTTCAACCCCTCAGCCTCCGCCATCCCAACGGCCTCAATCACAAAAGCCTCGGCCTCTCCGATCTTGCGTATTTTTTCTGCCTCTGCCTGAGCAAGGAGGATTTGCTTCACCCTGGAAAGGGAAATGCAGCCCTGCAGCAGCCTGGATCCCTGCAGAGAGCCCAGGAGCTGGGGCTCAGGGCAGCACTATGCTCCAAGGGCAGGGGCTCACTCACTTCTCACCCTCGGCGATCTGCTGGATGCGATAGGCTTCGGCCTCGGCCGGCTGCTTCACAGTGGCCATCAGTTCCTTCTCCATCCGCACCACCTCCTTCTCCTCCACCTCGATCTGCTTCTTGCGCTCCACCACCTCGATTTCGATCTCCTCCTGACGGATCTTCTGCTGCTCCCGGGCGCTCTGGAGCTCATAGGCCAGCTGGGCCTCTGCAGTCTGCACATGGGGGAGAGGAGAAGAGGGGTCTGGGCCATGAACTCCTGTATGCAGACATGAGGACCCCAAAACCAGACACTACTCCTGCTACTGAACCTTTGTTCAGTGGTGACATTCCAATCCTCAGTGCTGCTCTTCCCACAGCACTTAAGCCCAACCAGCTCCAGGTTCAACCCTCCCCATCCTCCCCATCCTTTACTCTTCTCCAAATCCTACCGAATTGCTGCAAACAGGAGAGGACACTGCTGCAACGAGCTCAGTGACACACACAGACCTGGGTTCTCCATCTCCATCTCTCCTAACAGATGCAGGAGGAGGAGCTGAAAAGTCCCAGAGCCACTAACACCTTCACAGAACCCAGGGAACAGCAGCGGGCTGTGGAATACTCTCACCTTAATGTTGACCTCCTCAGTGAAGGCAGCTTTCTGCAACTCAAAAGCTCGTTTGGAATCTGCTATTTTGGTATCTGCCATGAACTTGACATCCAGCATTTCTTTCTTGCACTCTGCCTCCTGTGGAGAGGGAACAGAGAGCAGAGCTTCAGGGTGTGCAGTTGGAGCAGAAGAGGCTGCTCCAGGGAAGCCCAGCACATCTCTGGACTCACCCGAATGCCAGCATCCCGCTCGGCTTCTGCCACTCCAATATCTGCATCCCTTTGGACAGCTGCAATCTGAGTCTTCCCCAGGGAGCTCAGGTAATCCACTTTATCATAGACATCCTGGGGAGGGGAGATAAGTCATAACCACTTCATATGAGTGACTCCATGTTGCTCCCTTTCCCATTGAAGCTCAGTACGGTCAAGCTAGGGTCAGAACACGTCATGTCAGCTGCTCCAAACAAACAGGGAGCACAGGAGAAGAAGGCCATCTCGACATCTTCCCTCACTCCCAGGAGGCTGGGTTATCAGCCAGCTCTCTCCACGAGCCTGTTTACAGAGGCAGCTACCCAGCTGCTCTTGGCCCAGCTGCCTGGATACAGGACATGCTGTGGCGGCTGTCATGGAAACTCCCGGAGGGCTGGGACAGGCTGTCAGCCTGAGCCTTCCAGCTGCAGCAGGGGGTCAGGGCCAGGCTCTCTCCTGCTGCTCCTACAGCTCTGCCTGGACTGCAGCACCCAACATCTGGGTGTACCTTGATGGTGAAACTCAGGATCTCGATCCCCATGCGACCCACGTCAGGAGCTGCCACCTCCCGCACCAGCTTGGCGAACTGGTCCCTGTCCTGGTAGATCTGCTCCACAGTCAGGGTCCCTGCAGAGGGGAGGAAGGTGAAGCACTTTATTTGGAACAGGTAACACACAAAAATGTGGGTCTAACCTCAGCAACATCCTTTTTGTCCCTAATCTCTTCAGGCCTGTGCACAAGGGCGTAATCCATCGCCACAGCAGTGGCAACATCTCAGTCTCACAAGTGCAACCACCACCCACCCACATGTGCTACCTGTGGCCCTTGGGGACTCAGACATCTCTCACTGCAGGCACCGAAAACTCATTTATCACAAGGCCCAGCCACACAGAGGGAGCTGCTGGAGGGGAGATGCCACCTCTGCAGGCAGCAGAGGAAGGTGCCGTGTGGCGGCGTGGTGGCAGCGATACTGCTGGGACCAGCCAGCTGAGAAGGGACAAAGGCACAGGAGATGCCTCCAGGGGATGAGCCCCTCCATACCTAGGATGGAGCGCAGGTGTCCCTCCAGCGTCTGCAGCACCACGTTCTTCACATCCTGCACATTCTTCCCCAAGAACTGCTCACAGGCCACAGCCAGGAGCTCCTTCTCGGTCATTATCTTCACCTAGAGACACGAGACAGAACCAAAGGGACTGAAGGTGCCTGTTCAGGAGGTGCAGGCACCCAAAAGCAGCAGCAGCAGCAGAAGCAGCAGTACCACCACCAGGCTGCCAGGCCCCCTGTGCTACCAACGTTCCAATGGACCCTGCTGAGCTAGGCCACTGGACCAGCCAGAGAACCCTTGCTCTCTCTGCTGCTGTCCCAACCCTGATAGCACCTCAGCATAGAGGTGCTCAGCAGTGGGGACAGAGCCTGGCCCTACCAGAAACCCTACAAAACCCCCTGAAATAGCAGTTCAGCCACTGCACCGACACCAGAGTCAGAAGAAAACTGAGTATTACCATCCCTGGTCAAAACCCATTTTGTTACCTTCCTCTTCCTCCTCTTTCACTAGAATTAATTTTTCTGACCTCAAAAACGCAGAGAATGAGAAAGAGTCTGACATGCCCAGGGAGCAGGTTGGGAACAGGGGTTCCATTCAGTGTCCCCTGGAAGGAGAGATGAGACAGTAAGGTCACTGGTTTCTCCTGCCTGTAGCTGGGAGCTCCCAGACATTCTTTGCAACGACTCCAATGTGTCATGGTCAGGACCTGGCTGTTCTGCTCCACACAGTCAGTCTGGTGACTATGCCCAGAGTTGGGACACAGCCACCCCAGCAATGTTTTCACCTCCCTTACTCCAGAGCAAGGCTTAAAAGCACACCCATTCCAGCCAAGCCAGGCTCTTAGGATGGTCCTGCTGGTCACAAAGGGCTGCTTTTTAAAGGCAAAGTGAATTACAAATCCCTGTGGGGTGTGTTAGGCAGTGGAGATCTGTGCTCTACAGCACACAGCTAGAGAGGAGCTGCAACCCACCAAGATGACAGCTCCTGGTGACCCTGTCCAGTCTGAGGGCTCAGACAAAGGCTGGGCACAGGGACATTCTGTGCCTGGCAGCACCAGAGAAGGAGCAGGTCCATAGCAGCCACACAACTTTCTGGATCCTGCAGCACCCTCTCATGGACACAGCCGGGCTGGGCAGTGCCTCCCCACAGGGAGCTGGTGGCACCCTGAGTCCTGCCTCAAGGGCCTTGGCTGGGCCTGGGTCAGAGGTTTCCAAAGCACAGATGTTGAAGAGGGGCCCAGTGCACACTGTTGGGGGATTCACAGCCTACAGACCTCATCCTGATATCTTCTAGCACTTTCAGCTGCAAAAGCAACACAACTCTTCCTTGAGAGTCTTAGATAATGTGACAGCCCACGCAGGCAAATGATCCCTCTGGAGTCAACAGCAGCACCTGGCCCAGGCACTGCCAGAGAGCAGGACTGGGACTGGCTGTCATCCTCTAAGGAGACAAGAGGTAGACCATGCTACACAGAGTGAGCTGGCCATAATTTACCTGCCACAACCCTGCCCCTTGTAATGTGAATAAACACCAACCCAGGCTGAGGCTGTTTCCTACTGCTGCTTCCCAGACTGGGTCAGACAATCTCAGGCAAGTGTGACAATCCTCTTCAGCATTGCCCCCAAAGCCTCCTGGGATCCTTTTGGGGCCAATTCCACAGTGGTTTCTTGTCCCTACACCCCAGGCCAGCAGAGTACTCTTCCCACACAAGGGGGAGTTGGGAGAGCTGCTCTGGAGCTGCACCCAGGAGCATGAGCCCTGCACGAGGCTCCTCTCACAGCAAACACTGTCCATTTGCAAGTATCAAAAAGCAATTAGACTCAGCAGCAACATTTATGGTGAGCATCTGCCAGCAATTCTACCTCTCCAAACAATCCCCACCCTAAGGAGCTGCAGGGAAGAAAGACAGAGCACAGGGCAGGATGTTCATTAGGAGAATCCCTGCGGTACTTAGGAGCAAGGAATGATTCAGCCTCTGGATAAAGCCAGCCAGCCTCCATTGGTGAGCCCTGGCCAGCCCACGGGAGCCTGGCTCTGCATGGAATACAGATCCCAACCTCCAAAGCAAAGGCTGCACAAAAGAAACCAGAGGTGAGCAATTTGTGCCCAGCATGTTTTGCAGAGTTTTAGGCAGGGCACTGTGACACTCAAATGTCAGTCCCATCAGAGGGAGAGCCCTCGGCTGGCAGGGAATCAGAGAGCTTCCACCCAGCAATCCCTTGTGCAGGATCGATGCTGCCACACCCTGCTCCAGCCAGCTGCACTCACAGTGAGGGGTGAGCACAGAGAATCCAATTAGCTGGAGGCTCAGGAAAATGCTAGAGAAGGATACAGAGCCCAGCGTGGCCTAAGGCAGCAGCATCCCAGCACCCAGCCAACATGGGAAGGACTGCTGAGCACTCATTATATCCCTCCTCAAGAAAAGAACAGCATCCTTATGCACATTAAGCACTTCTATCATTGCAGCAAACACTTTAAAAGCTGCTTCTCTAGGAATAATTTATTTGAGGGTTTTTTCCCTTTTTTTTTGCTGAAGTCCTTAACAGAAAAACGTTTGCCTCAAAAAGTACTTCTGCAGAATTAAGGTAACCTCTGCCATGCACGTCCCCAACAGCCTTGAGGCTGCTTTCTGCATGGCAATTCCTTGGATTCCAGATTTCAAATTAACTGTCAGTAGCAAAAATGAACAGTGAGAAGAGAGAATAACATGAATGAGATGAACTGGGGTCTGCATTTTTAAATCAAGGCACCTGGTGATCCAGCCCTCTGCTACCAGACCATTTCCCAAAACTAGGACAAAAGGGAAGGCTGGCTTCAGAGAAACACTGAATACAGAATGAAAAGCCTCTAGATTTAGGAACAGGGTGTGAGGTGAGACATGGATGCACACATTTTTGCCAACCATGCAAAGACCACTGGGTCTATGTGACACCTTAGCAGCTAAATGGATATAATGAAGTGGAAATTAAGTGAAAGACATATATAAAGTACTGAAAAATAGAAACCAAAGGTTCTGGGTCCATGAGGGATTTTGGTCACATCACTGCATCACTCAGCAGCTCCCCTTGGCTCCAGAGCTCCCCACAGGGAAGGTGGCAGCCACTTGTCCTGTGACAACACACCTGGACATACCTTGGTCACACAGAGACCATAGCCCTGTGTGCACTGAGAGCCACTCCTGGTTTGTACATTCAATTGCAGAATGAGCTGTCAGGAGCAATTTTCAATCACAGCACCCAGTTGCCTATTCAAGGAGCCAAATTCCCTCAAAAACAAATATTTTCCTCCCAGCATCCCTCCCCAGAGCAGGACCTGGCCCCAAGGACAGACTGTACCAGGACAGCAGACCTCAGATTCCCAAGAAGTGCAAGGTTTTGGTGTGCTGCCACAAGCAGCAAAAGCAGGTTCTTACATTTGAAGAAAGCTGTAGAGAATCAAAATTCAATTCCAGCCAAAAATTTTACACGCCAGTTTTAGTGCCTGGAGGGACTAAGTTCTTTTTTTCAAGCTTTAACTCACCATGAAGAATTACAAGGCCCACATGCTAACAATAACAGTCCAAAGGAATATAATGCTTGATACCATCTCAGAAGGTTATGGGTCAGTCCTGTGGGGTCTCACACAGCTCCAAGGGCACCACAGCACATCAGCATTCCACAAACACATCAAGTCACCCCCAAACACCTCATTTGCCACACAGACAAATGAGACACCAGAAAAAAAAATATTTTGGGGAGAGAAGGGAATGTCACAACCCCCTTCACCACATGGAACATGCTGGAGTGTGTTTGTACGAACAAGGACAATGCGGTTTGGTACAAAGATTTATTCCAAAGCAGCTGGCTTCTCTCCCTGGACAACAGCAACATCTTAAGAGGGAAAACCAGATGTAAGTTAGAGACATGCATTCCTGAAATGATGTTTTGGTTACTGTACCTGTGCCACACCTGTGACAGTTATAGCTACCCCCTCCGCCGTCTCTACGTCCTCACACCTGGGCTGTAACGTCATTATCTCTAGGGAAATCCTGCCAAAAAATGTAAAACATTTGCACGTTTCCAGGTTACACACACTCAGCTCTTCCCTTTGCATCTCCTGCCCTGGGCTACCTGCTGCACTCATCACAGCTAATGCAAGGCAGGCACAGAACGCAGCCAAGGGACCACATCTGTGACTGGAGACAGACAGGGCGTTGTGGCCAAGAAATAGATTTTCAGATAATGCTTAAAGTTAATTTGTCAGCAATGGCTGGAATCCAGACTGGAAATTATCCTGTGGTTCTTTTCCTCCTGCTGGGTTAGTGAGGAGCCAGAAGCTGCAGCGTTGGGACCCCAAAAGGCATCCTGCCAGAGGCTCATTGTGCCATGCTGCCCCATGCCATGGCAGCACGGAGTGGTGTCACTGCTTTAAAAGCACAGCACAGAACTGGGATGCTCCCACTCATCTCACATGAGCACTGGTGCTTGGCAGAACCTGATGCTAATGCTGAAGAACCCCTGGGTTAGCCCTACCACAGACCAACCTTCTGACTTTGCTCACCTCTCCCTCTATTTTTTTCCAGTGTCCCATGACCCAAAGATGGAGATGAGTCTCCAGCTCTTTATGGCCATGCCTGTGGAGTATCAGGCACCCAGGAAGAAATCCTGCAACTCCAGAGCTTTCTCAGTTACCCCAGGTGGGCTTGAAGTATTTTGGTCAGTCCCAGCAATCTACAGGTCACAATGTGGTAGAACAAGGGACATCTTTGGCTGTGGCAGGTTCTGTTCCAGGAAGCCAAGCCTGGCCCCCGTGTCAGCCATAACGAGCAGAAAGGTGTTGGGAGTCAGGACAGGGAGCCAGGGGGAAGAGAGTTTGTGTCAGTGAACATCAGGTAAACATCTGAACCATGAAAGGACTGCCCTGGGCTGCTGCATGCATGCTGAGTTGCTCCAGGATTGGCTGGAAGTGCTGAAACCTATCCCTGCAAGTTCATGTCTGCCTTGGCCACTGTCCTAATTAAACTGGCACACAAACTGGGAGCTGATAAAACACATCCCACTGTCCAGGACATGCACAGGCATTTTTTGCCATGTGTTCACAGCTTTAATCAGATATTGCAGGATTTCAGCCTTCTGAAGGTGTAATCTAGACTTGGAATTTAATTTCCAAACTGTGCTGCTTCTTCGTTCTGTTCACAGGGATATTTAGTAATTACTGGTTCAAAATGCCATTCCTGTGTGCTGCAACTCATCTGAGGTCTCTGTGCTGTATTTTCAAAGGTGACAACATCCAAAATGGGCAGTGTCTCCATGTGAAGGATGAAGGGCTGAATGGGAATCCATAGCCAACACTGCAGAGCCAGACACAATTGCAATTTTGGAATGGCACAAAACATGCCTTCCCACCTGTCCCAAATCCTGTACAGAATCCAACCTGGCTTGCCTGTGCCTCCACACAAAAGCAGATGTCCTTCTGCTCTCCCCCAAGCCCACAACAGAAACAGTTCTGGCAAGGAAGGGGTTACAGCAGGAGCAAATGTTAGGTACAGTAATGCTGAATTTGGAATTTGCCAGGAATGTACCTGTTTGCATTACCTATTAACTGTGGAGTGCCACAGGGCAAGTGCTGGAGAAGGGGAAGGAGAGGAGAGCACGGAGATTTCAGCTGTCTCATTAGAAAACCATTAGATTTTATGTTATCCTGCTGCTGCTGCTGCTCAAAACAGAGGGATAAACAGTTAGACAGTGTGTTAGGAAGCTGGAGGATTATTACCTGTGCAACCCCTGTTACGTACAGTGGGACCCCCTCCGACGTCTCAACATTCTCGCAGCGACAGAGGATGGTCAAAACCTCCAAAGACACTCTGAGCAGGGAGGAGTAAGGGTAGGACAGCAAATACACAGAGCAGTTACCAGAGAGTAAGGCACTCATTGCAAAGGACAGACAAGACTTTCAGGTTTCAGCTTTTCCCTGTTCAGTTTGCCTTTCTCCCACTGCCTGCTCCCAGGGCTCCATCATCAGCTTCCCTGGTCATGGGAGGGAGTTTATGGCATCCAGCAGTTTCTTTTAATGAGGATAAACAAGCTGGGGGCTTGTCCCCACCCTGCACATGAAACTGCCATCCCGGTGCCAGCTGGAGTTCTCTGCTGAAGTAATTTTTGCACACAGAAAAATTCCTTTTGGTAGTAATTTAAATGCTTCTATGTCAGTATTTAAGAGAGAACAGATAAATGAAAACACCAGGGACCTGGCTACCCACCCGTGGCTAAGGCATTGAGGAGGGAAGCCACTTCCAAGTGCTGTCCTGGGAAGCTGAATTAACACCATTTGGCTTCCCCAGAGGCATATGAGACCACATTGCCTCTCTCACTGCTCTTATTTCTGACCCCTAAACAGGGACAGCATTTTTTTCCCCTTGTTTTTCCCCAGTGCTCAAGGTTGCAGCAGGATAAGTGCCCAGCACCCTGCCAGTTCTGACTGTTCCTTTTGTTCCCAGGTTAATGCTACCTGGCGGGATGCCGCTGACAGCAACACAATTGCTCCTGTCTCTCTTGCTTGCAGCACTGGCAGTTCCAGAAAAAATGTCCTAATTTCAGAGAAGGAAATCTGTCTCACTCTTCATGTTAATGCAGCAGGCTCCATCTGGGGCACAGCCTATAGCATTTGAGAAAGGAGAATTAAGCCCCATATCCCACGGCATGAACTGGTATGGATTTTAAAGCAGAAAATTTGTTTGGATGCTGGAATTCCTGTCAAGAGCTCCATTTGCTAAATAATGCCCAGACCTCTATCATATAATAGCTCGTTCCTGGCAATCCAGTTCTTGGCCTTGGATTCAGGCTATTCTTAACTTAATAAATCAGCCTCTCAAATGTATCTGAACTTCAGCACCGGGTAGGTCAAGGTCCTGGCACCGTTCTTTGGTCTTCTCACAGAAGAAGAGGAGAAGCAAGAACCATTTGGTCAATTTACAGTTCTCCCAACAAGATGTCTCACAAAAATTTGGGAATGAAGCTTGTCTGGATCAAACACAGCCCTTAAACACTGAGCCCACAAACTGGGCTTTTCCTTTCTCTCCCACCTCCCATCATGTGCAGAGTGAGGGCAGCCACATGCTGACTTTGCTGGTGGCAACACAGGTACAGGGAAAAGAAGTTGGAAGAGGCTGTAAGGTTTAACTACAACCTCTGGCCATCACTCAGTGTAAAACTCAAAAGTCACATCTTTATCCTTTTCCCTGTTATTTTTTTTACACAGAGAGAGGAAAGCTGGATCCCTGAGGATGAGGGATGTATTGGGAGGGAACATTCCTACAGATCCTAGAGACAAAGAGTTGTATTAGCAGGACAGCAGCACTACCACAGCATGTCAGCTCAAAGACCAGACAAGCAGCAGCAAGCAAAATCCACGACTGAGGAAAGGGAGAGAAAGGAAATCCTGTGGTTTTAAATCAGAACAGTCTGCTCCCAAGGTGACAGCAGTCAGCAGATCTTTACAAAGAGAGACTTGAGGAGCAGAGGGGGGCACTGGTGCACTGCAGGCCACAAACTGGTTTGTTACTGGGTGAGGGGTTGGGCCACACTGGGCAGAGCTTGGCTCCTCTTGTGGACATAGAGGCTGTTTGAAAAGCACTCCAGCTGAAAGCATGTGATTTCTTTTTTTGTGTGTGTCTTTTGCACTGTGGCACCCAGCTGTCCCCATGCCAACAGCCAGCAAAGAACTCCTGATGCTCACCTGGTTTCACACCAGTGCCTGATGCAGTGTTCCTAAAGAAACTGCTGACAGCCCCACTGGGATGATTTTGCCAAATTCCTACTCCAAAAGCCCACAAATAACAGGGGGCTCCTTACCTTTGGGTGTCAGTAATGCACCACCAAGCCCAGGCCCAGCCTCCATACACATACTGCTTCTCATCAGAGCCACAGCAGCCACCTGCAGCACAGCAGAGAGCACAGAGACATCAGGATTACACACATGCACATGCTCTTGGACAGAGAATAACTTAAAACCAGAGGAGTTCATACTCTTCCTCCTCTCATAGGCTTCACACACAACCCTTTCTGGAATTGCCTTATAAAGTTGGAAAATAGTGTTTGTATAATTCACAATGACCAACAGTAACGCACAGAAAGGGACTGTATCTCAAACCAGGTCTTTATTTTAGTTTTGTTAAGCCCTTTTAACAACCAGAATCAATATAAGTATCTTCAACTGTGATGTTAACTGTTAAGGAAAGCCACATAAGAAATCCACCTCCTTTCCCTCACACCACCCTTAAATTCCCACAGGTCTCAAGTCAGCATTGGAAGAGAAAAAACCCCTTGAGCTCCCAAAAAATACCTCCTAGTTCTGAAGCAGCACAGTATCTGATGCTTTGATGGTCTGTCTCAGAGCTGGATGTGCCCAAGATTCATGCAGCCTCCAGAACTCTTCTGACACATTTAAGATTTGATCCAAGTGAGGCCAGAAGATGCTGTCTGTTTTTTTGTATCTTTGATTTAGGGAACAAGACGCCTGCTGCCTTTCAAGAGAGCACCCTGCCAGTGATCAGCCCCGCGATTCATGGCTGGGAAGGGAGGAACTCTACAGCTCTCTGCCTCGGACCAGGGCTGGCAGCTGCTGACTCTCAGGCAGATGGAGGCCAGAATTCCCTCTCTCAGCTGCTCTCCATAATCACTCTTACTACAGCAGTGCCCGAGGGCCTCAGCAAGGCGAGTGCTGTACAAACAGAGCAACAGACAGTTCCAGCCCTGCGGGATAGATCTATGCAGGCAAGACAGAGGGCGCAGAGGAAGAGCAGGAATGCAGGAAACAGAGTGGCTCTGGGAGCTTTGGGCTGTGGAAGGCAAAAGGGAGAAGGGTGAAGCCAGCAGCCCCTTTCAAGAGAAATGACCAGTACTGTTTGCTAGTGTAGGTCAAGATGAAGAAGCAGAAGCAGCACACATCCAGGCCAGTGTGCTTGCAGGGCCTTCCGACCACAGGAGGGGACTCTGTCCTTGTTCTCCTCCTCTTCTTGCTCCTCCTCTTCCTCCAATCCCCCAGCATTTAGCCATCTTCTGCCTACTTCCAAACACTGTTTCCAGACACTAGCTACACACTGCCTGCTTCGCTGGCTTCCATGCAGTGGTTAACGAACCAGCAGATCTGCCCTTTCCACAATTCCTCATCCCTGCATTTCAGTAAGAATTAAATACAAATGGGAAAAAGCTTTACACACTTTCTCAGATCTCCTGCACTGCACAGATTAGAGGAATATTCTCCTGTCACCTCTGAGCCAGCCTTTGGCTAGCTTTTTCCTGTAGCTGGAATGCTATTTCAGCCAGGCAAGCGTTACAGAAGCTGATGATACAACATCCTGCAGTAACCACAATGCCTTTAACATTTCTTGGAGGGCGTCAGCCCGGTTAGCTCAGCCTTTCAGCCAGGCCCTTGTTTTCCAAGAACAGGAAGGGAGGTGTTCCTGGCACTCAGGAAAAGCAGCACCACATGGAAAGGTATTTTATTTCCCAGGGTCTATGTGGTCTTTACAAAACCTCTGTTAATTTTTTCTTAATAATATCCTGAGAAAGTTCTGCACCCTAAACCCACCATTGTTAAAGGAAAGTGTCTCTCCACACAGATGTTCCTCTTCTTCTGTAGGAAATGCAAGGAAATACCTTATTTAGTATCAACACAAAATGAGCTCCACATTTGCTTCCTCGTGCTACACAACACAGCTGCAGAGCACCGTCTACTGAGCTAGATTATGTGTCAAAACTGTTCAAAGCCTAAAAAAACCAGGGAAAACTTAAAACATTAAGGAGAAGTGGGATGCCAGCCAGCTGCTTTCACGCATGCTGGACGTCTGAGTGCAGCAGAGCTCCGTCCTGGTAAGGCTGAGTAGCTGAAGGCTCATTTTCCAAGGCAGTTCTGCTGCCCCTTTCTCAATTCTCAGGCAGCAAGTGTAAAAGGAAGCAACAAAGCAAAATCTTTGCAAGGCTAAAGAATAAACCCTCTTGCACAATGAGATTTGGCAGAGAAATTGCCTTTTCCAGCTATAATACGCCCACTGTTCCAGCAGACTGGGTCTCACAGTCACTTCCACAAACATCCACCGTGCCTCTTCCGGGGCAGTGTGCAGGGCCACAAATGGAGGATTCATAGCCAGGGGGCTGCCAGCCAGCCTGGCCCCTTCCCAATGAAGGGGTCCCATGTTCAAGCAAGAATTCCCAGAGCCAGGAGAAAGTATGTTGTCTGTTTGTTTGGGGTTTTTTTATTATGAAATAAGATTAATCGCTTGGGAGTTGGTAGATAAAAGGAGCTCTCAGCAGATGCAGGAAGTGAGCAAGGAAGAACATGAACCTCAACAGTTTTGGGCACACAGGGCTCAAAACATCAAAGCTGGGATGATCTGAACAAGCTCTGTGTTGATTGTTCGCCCAGGTAACTCGGGCACTGAGTTACCTCTCTGGCAGGAAATGGTGAGCATTCTGAAATCAGGTGATGGTAAACAGGCTGCTGAGTGCAGGCAGACCAGGAAAAAGCTGGTAACTGAAAACAGTTACTGACAATACATAACACAGAGATAGGGGAAGGCAAAAGCATACATAAAGAAAATCACATCCTAAAGCAGGGCCCAGACTTAAGTCAGTGTCTGGTTCTTAGGCCTCACTGTGCGTGTAAATTAGGCTTTGTTCACATGTAGAAATGATATAAGGTTAACAAAAATTAATCTAAAAAGATGTGGGGTTCTGAGTTGAGTCCATAAAAGCCACTGATAGTCACTGCAGCAGATGAAAGCAGATTACACTGGCTATCTTTTTCTGGATGTATTCTATAAGAACACGACTTAATGAGTAACAATGCTATAGAGTGAGTTTAAAAATACATTTAATAACTCATCTCGTAAACAGCAACTCAGAGAAGACAAACAACAATGAAGCTAAACAACAAAATCACTGAGATACTGCCCCAAAATTCCTTCTGGAAACCAAAAGGAAAGGTCTGAGGCTATTGTCCACCTCCTCCTAAAAGGCTTTCCTAAAAGTAGTTTGTAAGTCCTGGAGATTTAACAAGCACATGACAAGGAAAACCTTGAGCCCCACCACGTTCATAAAGGTGAAGAAGCACCTCCTGAGAAGGAAAGATTCCAGATGAGCTCCATAAGAGCCCTTTTGAGCACTCATGACTTGAGACCAGCTGCAACACTGCATTCTCAGCAACCCCTGAGCATCACAAGCAGTGAGAAACCAACCGTGGGGAAAAAGTTTTGGCTTGCCAAAATGACAAACCTAAATCTGCAGGAGCACAGTTAAACCTGGCAGATGACCATCAGTGCCACTGCAAGTTTCCTGCATGGCTTGCCTGGTGCAAGACGTGGGACACCCCAACCACAACCCTGGAAAACAGTTGGAACTGAATGAACTGCATTAACACAGGGCAAAAGCTCATTAGACCCAGCTGAAACTGCCTGCTCCTTCCCACAAACTCCTATTTCTTTTGAGGCTGAAGAGCTGGAATTACACCATCACTCTGAGGGTTCAGGTGGCTCTTGCTGCCCACCACGTATCTCCACAGGACATGGCCTGGCCCTTCTCATTTCATTTTAATGCAATAGACTCTTCTTACCTAAATGTAACTTCCACATTTCTTCTGAACTGCACTGGGTTTTGTTCAGCCCACTGGGTCAACCTCCAGAGTTTGTTTTGATCCTGATCCAGCTCTTCAAAGCTCTCAAACCCACTCCCAGCTCAGTCTGTAAATTCAATAAGCACATTCTCGATTCCACTATCCAAGCCAAAACAAGGAACTTACTTGATAAATTCTTTCAGCTGAACAGTGAGCTACTGTCAAGTTTCCTGGCAATGGTCTTCCAGGCAGTTTCATATTAATTTCATAATATCTGAGAAACTAGTTCCTCCTTGCACTGTAGGTCTCTTGCAGGAAGAGCCTCAAGAGCCTCAAGAAATCCTTACTTGAGGCTTTCAACTTTGAAAAGTAATATGAAAATAGCACATGAGCAGTTCTTGAAGGGGCAAGTGGGATGCAGTAACAGGATGGAAGAGCCTAGAGCAGCCCAGGAAGGGTTACATACCCCTGTCTGCTGGCATGCAGCAGCAAATTCCTACACAAAACTAGAATTTAACTGCTAGCTCTTCTTTTACTTTGACAGACGCCAAGAAGCCCCAAAGGGTGTTGCACCAAAGTAAAATTTGAGAAATTGGGCTGCAGTGTATTTCTTAAGTTGATTTCTGCTCACCTGAGGAGGAATCAGATTAACTGAACTTGGCAAATACCTCTACTTGTCTTCTTCTAGGTGTACAAGCAACATATTTTTTCAGTAGTCTCTTAGGAAATCAAGTTGGGTTGGATGGGTTGCAATCCCCTGCTTTTTTTCCTCCTATCACTCCCTAAACTTTTGCTGAAGCAGGAGTTTGTTCTGACACAGGAACAGGGAAGGCTGTGCCCCTTCCCCTGTCATGTATGTCTCGGTGTTTCCCTCAGAGCTCCTCTGCTGCTGCCCTTGCCAGCCAGAAGGAAAATGCCCTAAATATAGTAATTTGGGCAACACTGTTTGGGAACTGTTAGATGAGCATGGCCAATATAAATACAGATTTCCTTATAATGGCACTCTGTGGAAATATTATAGCATTGTATTTCAAAACCAGCAGATTGACCCTTAGCCACAAAAGCTGCATTTAACCAGATTGTAACCCAAACCCAGCATTTCCCAGCCTCTTTGGCTGGTGGGAACATTCAGGTATCAGGATGAACAGGTACTTTGTGCACCTTCCTGAAAACTCGACCAGCTCCAGTTGTGCTCAGTGTGGGTTCAGTGATGTGCCAGGCTCCTGCCAAAGCTTCCTCAGACCTTGCACCAAGGGAGTCTTCCAGAAAAGTCAGACCCACAATTTGGGGACACTCAAGGTTCTGTGGGGTATCCCTACAAATCCTGGGCTCCAGAATGCACTGATGGATCGATCAGCAGTGCAGTTTCTTAGAAGGAGGTCGATGTTGCTCAGCAGGAAAAGGACAGCAATGCCAGTGGAGTGCTGAGCTGTGCCTGGGAAGCAGCTTCCCAAATAAGGCCACAAAGCTCCACATTCCCAAGGCACAGCTGGCTGCTTCTTAAGCACTGGAGGAACTTGAGTGTCTCACAAGAAAGTGAAAAGAAAGAGCAACCCTCCTCAGAAAAAACCCACATGCCAAGGGAGGCCCAGGACTAAAGACCAAGGGGGCACATGCTGGGTAAAGAAAACAAAGAAAACTTTCCCTCAGAGTGAAGTCTTTCAAATAACTACCACATGACAATTCAAGACTACAAGCCAAAAGCTTGCCTATAATAATATTTGGTTTATTCAAATTAATTTAACTAAAATTTATTTAATATTATTTTGGCTTATTGGTAATTATCTGTTTCTCCTTCCCTTCCCCTCTCTCCCTAAATTCAACTTAGTATCACACAAATTAATGCTGGCCCACGAGGTCCTCCCTGCTTTTCCCCAGAGGAACATGGCTCGAGTTCCTGGAATTTCAACAGCTTGTAGCTACACCCTCTCACTAATGCCCTGGCAGTCACTCTGCACACAGGCACAGAGGAGCTGCAGGGTCCTGCAGAGCTCCCAGTTGGTGCCCTCAGGATTCAGCAAATGTCTGCAGACTACGCTGGGCAGCAGCTGAGGAAAACCAGCCTGGTGGCAGCTCCAAACCCCATCCCAACTGGCAGAACCCAGGGTGATCTCTCCCTCCCCAAAATGCAGCTGCACTTCAAGGAGTGTCCTGGGCTTGCCAGTTCTGGATGTGGAAAAGCACCACGCCTGGAACTGCAAGCAGATGCCACAAATTCCTGCTGGCTCATCCTGGAAGCTGTATTTCATAAACTCCAGAGCTGAACAGAAGCAAACCCAAGCTTTGAGACTAAAGGGCATCCCAGCACACCTGGAGCACAGCTTCCCAGTCTTCCCATGATTGTGGCATTTCACCAAGCAGTGCCAGTTTTGACAAGGGTTCCTCTGGAGGGAAGCACAGCATCAGCTCTGGATCCCACTGGGAACTGCAGACCAGGAAAACTGCAAGGAATACTGCTGCCCTGGGCAACTTCTGGGTGAGGTTTGTGACTCCTTAGAAGCCACCACCAGAGTGGGCATATTTGTTTCCAGAGCTGCAGCCTGCTCCTGGCATCTCCTCAGGAATTCCTGTAACAAGTCTCATCCAAGAGAGATGAACTGATAATGGATCAGCCACAGCTTGCTGGAGGCTTTGGCTCCAAAACCACAATAACATAGTTACAAGTGTGGCAGAGCTGTGACTTGAGGGACATCCTTGACGCTCACATGCATTTTCTACCGGTGCTCATTATCTTGCAGCTGGCCTCAGTCTTTCGCAGAGTGAAGCTCCCAGTCCTCGCATCACCTAACAATAATGAATTCACCCAACAATAATGAGCTAATAATAACCTTGGTCCATGCCAAAGTGCAGCCTGGAGCTTCAGCAGCATTGAAGCAGCTACAGGTTTAATCAGACATGGGAGATTTCACTGCTGGTTTATTAAACTCCAATCTCAGCCACCTCAGTCAGCTGCTTGTGACATTCCACACGTCCAGTGGGCATCACCTGCATCCAGTGCCAGCACTATTGAGAGTCCAGGTGATGTTCTGGAAGAAGCTGCAGCAGGATGTGATGGATGAAGACGGGCAGTGCAGGGACAAGCCTGCAGCGCTCTGCCCCAGGGAGATGTTGACACCCAGCTCCCCTTCCCGGGCAAATCCAACCTGTCCTCGGGATCAGGACGGCTTCCTGGCAACCCCAGCCAAAGCCTGTTGGCGGGGGCACAGAGCTTTGCTGGTGCCACTGCCTGACATCACCTGAAATCAGCAGCATCGGAGATGCTGCTGCTGTCGCCGGACCTCGCTCACCACTCTGTGCTGCTGGGACCCCATCCCGGAGCCTCAGCTCCGTTACAGCATCTCCCATCTCCCTGTCTATTCCGAAATCACTCAGGGCCCTCCTACGACAGGAATCCCTCCTAGAATCCCTCCGAGTGCCCTGACAGCCAGGGCTGCAAAGGGACACCTCAATTCCCTCTTCCTTGCACACTCCATCACAGAGAGCCCCCAGTTCCCACAGGTTCTCTCCATGACAGTGTCCCCCCTGATAGGGACTCCTCAAGCCCCTGAGAGTCCCCTCACAGCCAGGACCCTCCGATTTCCCTCTCCCATGAGGCTCCATCACAGAGACACCACTGCCCCAATTCCCTCAGGGCCCCCCAGTGATCGAGACCCCTCAAATCGCTGAGAGCTCCCTCTCAGCCAGGACCCGCAAAGCCCCCTCCTAGCACACCGCATTAGAGACCCCTCCCAATCCCTCAGGGTCCTCCCACGACAGCAACCACCCAAACCCCTGACAGTCCCCTCACAGCCAAGACCCCAACTCCTTCAGGGTGCCCTCCGTGCCGCCCCACAGCCCCTCTGTCCCGGCCGTACCTGACACCACCAGTGCCTCGTTGGGTCCCACCGTGTGGCAGTTCCCCATGACGGCCCCGCCACCGCCCTCCCCCCATAACCCCCCGCGCCTCTCACGGCGGGGGCGCGGCCCGCGGGCGCCGCCATCTTGGGGAGGTCAGAGCCACGCCCCGAGGGCGGTGCCGGGCAATGGGCGCCGCCATGTTGGGTAACATGGTGCGTGTGCGCAAGCGCGGTGCGCAAGGATTGTACATGTGTGCGCGTGTCAATCGGTCCGTCAGACTGCGTGGGTGTGCGAGGGGTGTGTGTGTGTGAGACACTGCGTGATTGTGCGAGGGATGTGTGTGTGTGACACTGCATGGGTGTGCAAGGCAGGGCGGGTGTCATGCAGTGTGTGTGCACACCCACATACACATCCCCCTTGCACACTCATTCACTGTGACCCTCCCAGCTCTGCTGCACGTGCAGGACATGGTGGGTGTGCAAGGGCCCATTCCCCTCGCTCACCCCCATTCCACTCCCACACAGGACACCCCAGAATCCCTCATCACCATCATCACCTTTATTATACTGCAGGAGCAGCAAGGCCCTCCCCGTGTCCTTCCCGTTGTTGCTCTTCATGTCCCTCTGCCGGCCCCAGCCCCACCAGGCGCTCGCTGCCCTCCCAGAGTGCCTGTGCCAGGCGGTCATTGCGTCCCGCTGGCCACGGCAGCTGGGGACCGCAGTCGGTGAAGTAGCGGCCGCTGAGGGGCTCAAGGCCGTCCTGTGTGGCACAGTCCAGCACCACCTGTGCACCCTCGGATGCATCCAGGAACAGGAGCCAGGCCAGTGGCAGCAGCAGCGGCTTCAGCCACAGCGGCGCATGCCGGAACAGCGAAGTGTTGACAAACCCTGTGGGAGTTGGCACATGTGGGCTGTCCCTCCATGTGTCCCAGTGGATGGGCACATAAGGGAGATGGCCAGGGTGGCCTTGGTGTGGGCAGCACGGCTGTTATTGTCCCCAGGCACTGCCATGCTTGTCCTGGCCATGCAAGGCTGGGAGGGTGTGTGGGTGCGCCCCCATGTGAGGACAAGTGCAAAGGGAGATGCCATGCAAAGGGACACATGAAAAAGGACACACTGTATAAAGAGATATGTTGTGCAAAGGGACACGAGAAGCAACACACTGGATGAAGGAACAGTGCGAGGGGACAACTGCAAAGGGACATGCCAAGATAAAGGACATACCATGAAAAGAAACGCTGCAAAGGGACACATGCAAAGGGCTGCACTATGCAAGGGAGAGATGCTCCCTGTGCATGAATTTCGTGCAAAGCAGGAGACCACCCCTCACAGAAGGACACCACAGGACACAAAGGTGTGCAGATCACAGACAGACACCAAGGGTGAGCTGGCTCCTACCTGGGTGCACGGCGTAGCAGGTGACCTGTGTGCCCTGCTCGCGCGTGGCCAGCTCGCGGGCGTGCAGCACGTTGGCCAATTTGCTGTCACAGTAATCCTGGAAGGTGGAGAACAGCCCCGAGGGCGGCCGGCCCAGGGACTCGAGGCGCAGGCGGCCGGCACAGTGAGCACTGGAGGCCACGATGACCACCCGGCTGGGAGCGCAGCTCCGCAGCCGCTCCAGCAGCAGCTGGGTCAGCAGGAAATGGCCCAGGTGGTTCACCTGGAAGGGGAGGCTGAAACCATCCTCTGTCGTGCCCCCGGCGCTCACCCCTGCGGAGTGAGGAGGCAATGGCAGCTCGTGGCGGCGCCCCTGGGAGCAGAGGGGATTTGGGGTGTCAGCACTCACCCGCGTTGTTGATGAGGAGGTGCAGCTGGGGCTCCTGGCGCAGGAAGGCGCTGGCAAAGGCTCTCACTGAGCGCAGGCTGGCCAGGTCCAGATGCATGAAGTGCACCTCGTTGTTCCCTGTCTCCTGTGGGCGCAGTGGGGACTGGGGCTGGGCCAGGGGGCCGGCCCCGGGGTGCACCCTGCCCTGCTGGGTGGGGGCTGGAGCCAGCCAGGGGCAAGGGGATGCTCTGGGGACTGGATTTGGCCCAAGGGCTACAGTGTGCTGGGACTCCCTAGCATGGGAGGCTGCAGCCAGCCCGGTGGTACAGCGTGACCCACCTTGGAGTATTTTGGGGTGCCTAAGGATGTCCTATGGGGGTGTCTGAGGGGTTGTTCCTGGGCTGTGCTATGGGGTACCCGGATGTACCCATGGGGGTGTTTTGGGGGTTTAATCATGTGATGCTTAGAGATGTCCAGTTGTGTGTATTGGATGGTGTCCTGGGGGTGCCCAGGGATGTCCTGAGGGTCTCTTATGGGATCCCTGGGCTGCTGAGGGGTGCCATAGCAGTGTCCTCAGGGTGCCCATGGAGATATCTAGGTGTGTTCATTTGATATCCAAGGATGTCCCACGGGGATACATTGGGGGTGTCCCGGTAGTGTCCTAGAGTTGCCCATTGGATGCCAGGGGTGCCCTGGGAGGGATTTGGGGATGTCTCGTGGGTGGGAATGCCGGGGGTTCCCCGGGGGTGCCGGTTCCGGCGCTCACCCTGCGGATGCGGCTGGCGGCGGCCTCTCCCCGCCGGGCGCTGCGGGTCGCCAGGATAACGCGGGCCCCGCACCGGGCGAGCTCCAGCGCCGCGGCCGCGCCGATGCCGCTGCTTCCCCCTGCGGAGCGGAGCGCGGGGGTGAGCGGGGGCAAGGGCCGCACCGGGGCCAGTCCTGGCTCCCTGCCGCTCGCCGCCGGCGCTCACCGGTGACGATGGCGGTGCGNGTTCCGGGCAGCCTCGGCCCGGACCCGGCCCGCCCCGCCCCGCTCCCGCCCCAAGGCCCGGCGGGATGGAGCCACGGGCGGACGGGAAAAAGTCTGCGCGGCTCCGGGAGCCGGGAGAGCTGCGTGCGTGGCGCCGGTGAGAGCAGAGACAAAGAAAGGGTGAGTGCGGGCCAGCGCAGCCCCCCGATCAATACGCCCGGGATGATCACAGAATGTCGGGATGGTGACGGTGGGAAGGGACTATCGGAGGTCATCTAGTCCAGCCCCCTACTCAAGCAGCGTCCTCTAGGGCACTGAGAACTGTGCTTGGATAGCTGAATACCTCCAGGGATAGGCAATCTGCCACCTTTTGGGGTAGCCTGTTCAAGTGCATGGTAAAGTTCTTCCTCATGCTCAGGTGTAACTTCCCGTGCGTCTCATGCTATCACTCAGTACCCCTGAGAAGAGCCTGGGTGATCCCATCTGCTGAAACACCCCCTTCACATCGATGTATTTGAGAGTAAGATCTCCTCAGTCTGCTCTTCTGCTGGCTAAACGGGCCCAGCTCCCTCAGCTTTCCCTCATAAATGAGGTGCGCCAGTCCCCTGATATTCCAGGACACTTTCAGACTGTCTCTCCTGTACCGAGGAGCCCAGAAATGGATGTGCCCCATCCCTGGAAACATCTGAGGTTGGGCCACACTGAGTTGAAGATGTCCCAGCTTATTGCAGGGGTTGGACTTGATGACCTTCAAAAGTTCCTCCTACCTCAACCAATTCCCCGATTGAATCACCTTCCAATCCTCACCCTCTTCCCACCAGCATCCTCCCACATCCCAGGCAGGACACCAGGGTCCATCCATCCCATCCCAGCCTTGACTCCCAGCTCAGGCTCCTCTGCAGTCAGACACTCTGGGGAAGCTCCAGGTTGTGGTGACACGAGTGAAGACAGACAATCGAGAAAACAGAATGTGAAGTATTTTTTTTTTATATACAGAATACAGGAAAGTTTCTGTAAAGTCTAAAACGTTACAATTACTATGTACAGTGGAACTAGCTGTTCTGCTGCGGGGAGGTGGCAGAGAAACAAAAGAGACAGACAGGTTACGACAAAGGATCTGCTACAATAGACAATTTGAGGAACGTCATACCACATGTAGCACTGTACACAGCTTTAAAACATTGAAAAATGCCATCACTGATGTATTTACACAGAATCCAACACTTTTCCTTATTTGAAATAAAAAATAGGATGGACACCAGGAAAAGAACTCGTTTCTCACTGCCAATAATACACAGTAGCTACTTGTAGTGCAACCATAGCAGGGAGGGATGGGAAAAATAACTGTGGGAAGAAGAGCGCTTCTTTACATTAAATAAAACAATGATATTGTATAGATTTGCTGTATGAAAACTGTATTTCTCTTTTAATATAAAACTATTGTCACTGGCACAAAATAGAACAAGTTTCTGATTATTTTACAACTGCATGGGAACTATCTGTCAGAGAGAGTCCTTGAGTCAGACAGCGGTCACCCCTTGCTCTGACACGTCCTGCTCTCACTGCAGTTTTCCTTTTAAAATGAAATGTATAGTACAAATATATGTGCAAATGCCCCTAAAACTTGAGCAAAAAAGAAAAATTAAAAAAAGTTAAACGTTCTTCATTTCATGCAAACGGCGTGTGAACAGTCTCTGGGCCGACACAGAAAAATCCCACCTCGGTTTGTACATTTTTGCATTGTAAAGAGTCTGAGGGCGTTTTCCTTATTCCAAAAAGCTCTCTTCCTAAAAATTCCTAGGGAACTGAGTTGGACCGCAGCACGGGCACCTGGTGGGGTTTCAGAGAAAGCTTCTCCTCCAAGTCCATATCTTGTACTAAGGCAGTGTCCCCCTTGGGCTGTTTGGTCGCAAATTCAGTGATGCTGAAAACGAACTGCAGGCAGCCCAGCTTGATGTAACTGCCATGGTGGAGCAGGGCCGTGCCCTCCCAGCCAGCCCCACTGCCCCCAATCAAACTGGAGCTGCTGGCTTTGCAGTTACAGGGTTTCCGATGCTGCCCTTGTGCCTGTGAATTCATCACAGCAGCTTCTTCATGCGCCTCCTCTTCCTGTTTTCTACTTTTATGTCGTTCTGGAAATGAATTTTAAAAAAATGGTAAGGTTTGGGCAGGTCAGCAGCAGTTTGTTTTCATCAACAGTGGTTACTAGGCTGAGGTGCCTCTTGGGTAAGATAGTCCAGCCATAAGGGATTTCAGTCTGCAGTGAGCAGCTGATCAAACAGGATGGGGAATCTCCTCACAGACCTGGAGAGGTCGAGGCATTTACATACCTATTTTGGCAGCCCAAAAAGAGGAAGCTGATCAGGTGGAGAGCAGGAGTGAGCTATGCAGGAATAAAATGCCTGCAGCACAGCTCAGATCTTCCCACAGCCTGGGAAGGGAGGACATGCATGGGGGGGAAATGCCTCGGGCCTGCTCCAAACTGGTTGCTTGTCAAGACCTGGAGCTCAGTAACTCCTGCACTGGAGGCTGGAGTAGGGTTTAGGTCAGAGCACAGAGCTCCCTAGGCTGCAGAGGAAGGGCTTATGTAACCCCAGCTGAGAGCTGTAGTAAGGCTCCCCTTTTTGCAATGGGTGCACCAGCCTGTGCAAAACAAGGGGCACCAACAAGGAACTGGTTTCCACCTGCTCCTGCCCTCTCACAATTAATTCCCTGTGGTGCTGGTACAACACTCACTTATCACACTCTGCACTTTGGCAACAATACTGCTGGGAGGAGTGGGTGTCATCTTCTCCGAGAAGTCACACGAGTACAGAACATTGTCCACGGTCGTCCCATGCTCACTGTAGTTCAACAGCTCATAATGCTTCGTGTTCTGAAAAAAAAGGGAAGAGGAGGGAATTCAAGACATTAAGTCATAGAATGGTTTGGGTTGGAAGGGACCTTGAAGACCATCTTGTTTCAGTCCCATGCCACATGCAGGGACACC
Organism: Anthoscopus minutus; assembly: GCA_013399455.1. NCBI lineage: Eukaryota > Metazoa > Chordata > Aves > Passeriformes > Paridae > Anthoscopus > Anthoscopus minutus. Next base: position 108,892 of record VWYI01046915.1, read on the forward strand.
TTCCACTAGAACAGGTTGCTCCATGCCCCATCCAGCCTGGCCTTGAACACTGGTTGGGACAGCCACAGCTTCTCTGTGCAACCTGTGCCAGGGCCTCACCACCCTCACAGGGAAGCATTTCTTCCTAATATCCAATCTAACCCCACTCTCTATCAGTCAGAAGTGCTTCTGCCCAAACACACCTCTTTGGAGCACCGAAACACAAGCCCTTCTCCTTGTTGCCAGTGGTGGTCAAATAAGAGCTGGTAAATAACCTCCAGCTTCAGAGACCACCAACCTGATCTCCCTACTGCTCACAGAACAACCAGCTTTCCTGCAGGAGCTGCTTTCTGGCAGAGAAGGAGAGCCAAAGGGAACTGGGTTTTACCTACTGCACTTGAACCAACACATCTTTGGGAAACAGGATATTCAAGCTGATGCTCACAAAAGTGAGCATTTTACAGGCATGCCTGATGCAAACTTGGCCCGAGACCTGTGCCTAGCAGGAAGAGATGAGCTTTGGAAAGCAGGCACAAGATGGCAAGAGGGATGCCACGTGCTGCAGCAGCCTCAGGACAGAGGCAGTCTGGGATTCACAGGCCTTGTGCAGATGCTGAAATGCCAGCAGACATTACCATGACACGCAGCGTTACACAAGCGGTGTCACGCTCAGCTGAGCTTTGTGGAGGACGTTGACAGAGCAGAGAAGATTTCAGGTTAGCTCACAGAAATCAAGAGAGCTCAAGACCTCATCCCTTAAGGACTACAAGGCTTTAATCAAGTTACAAAAACTCCACATGCAGATGGGAGTAGGTTTTGAAGTAACCTGCTAGACTGCAGAAGGAGAACCTGCATAGAGAGCTCCAGGAAGGGGAATTCTCCCTCTCCAGAATGAGCAAATCAATAGGAGACCTGCTAGAGGGTCAAAGGTCAGTGCCTGGAGCCTGATTTATGACTGATCACTGTAAGGAGATGCTTTAACACAGATTTATGGTCAGGATCCCATTACTGAGAGTGTTTGGTAGCTTGCAGGACACTGGAGGAATGGCTAAAGCTGGCTGTGGATTAATCCTGGATCCTGCTCCGGAGCTGGTTGACAAATGGTGATATAAAAGACTCGATCTTGCTTCAAAGACTATTTCCATGCTAAGAAACATCTCCAGCAGTGCTGTTACTGGCAGGCCTGCTGGTCTGTTTACTTCAAGAACAAACTAATTTCTGGGCTGTAGCTAAGTAGAAACTGTAGGTTTCAATTTATGCTGTGAGCTTAACTGAAGTTTTAGCTAAATAAATAATTTATAGAGAACTGCAGATGCTATGAATGCTTTGCTCCCCCATCACACTTGAAAACAAGGGACTCAGAGCAGTTCCCTGGTTTGTTCCAGCTGAGGTTTGATGTTGACACAAAGTTTAGCTTTTATTAACAACACATCCAGATCAAAAAGTATCAGACCATGTCTATGTCCTTTTTATTCCCTAGACACCAGCAGTGACAGTGCTGACTTGTGGCCAGTCCTTGCCCACAGGCAGTCAGAGAAATCGTGCTGGCAGAGCTCTGTGCTTCAGAAAAGAGTTTGACACAAAATGCTGACACAGCCTCTACTGGAGTAAAACCTGGCTCTTACTTTGTAGTCCACAAAGGAGGATCACACAAAGACAACCTGCTGCCTGCATCTCCAGCTCCCACTGCCATGCACACCAAAAAATAAAAATAATAATAATGAAAAAAAAAAATCACTCAGGCACTCACCTCATCATAGAATATGCAGGCATGTTTGCCAGACACATAGTTACAGTGACCATAGCTTGTAAGGCACACATCCATATCAGCTCCTGTCATGGGGGAGGACAAAACAGGCTCAGTTCGTATTGGAAAAAAAACAAACTGTCAGGCAGCAGAGAACAACAGACAGAATTAAACTTCAATTAGCAAAACAACAGGGGAGCAACTGCTTTTGTCCTGCTCCCAGGACTGCATGAATAATGCTTCGATAAGCCACCAACAAAGTTTCAGTGGGGGAAGGGAGCCAGTAGCTCCACAAAGGTTGAAGAGCATTTCACTGCTCCTGGGTCTACCCAGAGCACCAGAAGAATCTAAGCAACAAGAAACAAAACCTGCAGGCAAACCATAACTCTCCTCTCCATCAGTCAGGCATTAAAACTCCAAGACAGCTGTTCTACTTAGGACACCAGGTGACAGAGCTGCCACCCACACAGATTCAGGCAGATGGGGGATTTCCACACTTCTGGGTAGCACAGAATCCCAGTACAAGTGGCCTCAGTGAGTCTGTTTCCTTTGACACCCACTTGGCAAACACCTCAGGGAGGGTTCAGGGAGAACCACCCTGATTCTGAAAGGTCAGGGCAGGAAAAAGCTACTCACCTGTCCCAATGTAGAGGGTTCGATAGCACATATTGACTGCACCCCCCAAGCCCATCAGAGGATAGAACACCGCCCGGGCTTGCACTTCCTTTCTTTGAGCTGCAAGATAAAAAGAAATTACTTAAACAATGTTATCAGCTGGGAAAGCTGCTTGACCCCAGTGTCCCCAGCTCAGAAAGCACAGACCCCTAAGGAGGATGCAGTCAGCTTTGGCCTAAGCTCCAGTTCACAACCCTCTAGGAATGTTTGTGCATTAAACCTCTTTTTGCCAGTCAGAGAAACTTGCTTTCTCATAACCCACACAATAAATGCAAATGGGGAGCATTAACACAGAGTGTGCACAATGAAGCCATGCTGAGGGAACACACAAGCCTTCTACCACTGCCTTCTTTCTTAATCTCTTCTACTCTGGGTAATTAAAGAGCTCAGTTTTTGCTCTCCAAGTGCCACTTCAGAAGAATTGGTGCTGGTGAATTCACCAACTTTACAGCCTGATTTCACTTCTAGTGAAGCTGCAGGAAAAACACCTGGGCTGAATGGGGCTCGGCAGGGACAAATCCAGCTACCAAGACAGGATGAATAACTGAGTGGACTCTTTTACCCTCAGGTCACTGCCTGTGGCACACTTGACAATGGCTGGTCGAGGGCTAAGCCTCCAGAGCAGCTCCAAGTTCGAATCACACACTCACATGCCCATGTAAGCTGGACAGAAAATCTTCAGTGGAACTGATATTGAAGTCCACTGGGCCACACAAGCCTAGCCAGGATTTCAGCACTGACTTTTGGAGGAAAATCCCTTTTACACTGAGTTTAAGCCTGTCCTGATACCACATCTGCAGGACAGCATTACACCAAGAAGGTGAAATCAAAGAGCAGAACATGAGGATTATGAAAGATTGCAGAGGTACCTACATCAAGAATAGTGGCCACACCAAGTGGCATCACAGGTTCCACCTCTGCCTGGCTGCCCTGCATGAATCCTTTCAGCTGCCTGGCTCTGCAGGGCTCACTAAAGGCTTTGGATCTAACATTTCATCAGCTGTGCTAAGCAGCCACTTGGATGCATCATTCCTGCCCAAAAAGGGTGATGGGTTAAGACAGCACCAATCTGCCTTGAGAAAGGCAGACTGCTAAAGAATTCCAGACCAGGAAGGCAGCTCATACCACAGCCTGCTGCTGTGTCCTGCAGCAGCCATCACAAGAAGACAGACAAAGCATTTAGGGAATGCTGTGATGCTAAAGCAGGCAAGCACAGAGCTTCAGAAAAAGATTACTGACTGACTTGCAAAGATCTTATCTGGGATATTTACCCCCAGGCCTAGCAGAGGGGGATCAGAGAACTGCTTCCAAAGCAAGGCTGTCCAGTTAGTGCTTGAAAGCAGATTTAACTGACTGGCTGCATGCAGAGGAACATGAAGCTATGTTCACCCTGCAGCTTTAGGTGATACCAGTGGTAATAAACAAAGCCAAACTTGGGAATCTGGAGATTTCCAAGAGAAACTCAAGTTGTTTTCCATTCCTGGCATTAGTCATATGTAGTGGTTTCAGCTTGACAGTGGCATTCTGAACAGGCAATGACAATGTCACACATATATTCTGTGCTCCAGTTCCTCCTATTCTTGTGCTTGTATCGCAAACAACTCTTCCACAAAGAGAGAGCAGGAATTCATAGATTTATCTTGCCCATCTCAAAGGTGAAAGTGCAAAGAAAAGCCACCAAGCACCTGAGATGAACCTTCCCAGCTCTTGCTAATTCTAAGATAAATAAAACACAACTTCACTAAACACTTCCAGCAGAAAATCTGCAGGTACTAAAAGTATTCGCATTGCTCAAATTGGTAAATAATTAAGTACAGGATCCTGATGGAATTTCTGGTCAGTGGATATCCAGAGCAGGGGGATGAGAAGAAAGAAAAGTGAAAGGCAGCATCAGATACCAGAAGAAGAGGGAAATCTCCTTCAAGGAATAGACAAAGGAGTGGCAAATCTATGGCTCAACATAACACAGCTATTCTAGGGCTGCTCTTACCTTCAATGTGGTTTCCCACAGGAGACTGCTGATGGGAATTGACACTGCTTGCTAGAGACTGAGCTTTGGGAGGAAAGAGCTGATGTATTCTCTGCAAGGCCAGAAACTTGATCAGCTGCTCATCCAGCATATTTATCTCAATCTCTGTTAATAAACAAAAAGCAATTATTAAGTTATTCAGGGAAAGATTACAATCTGAGCTTCAGTGGGTTTAACTGTCCCACTTTCAAACTTGCTGCTTGCTTCAACAGCAAAGACTTGACCAATTCTGCAGTATCAAGACTCTTACACATAGGTGAGCTATTATTTCACATCACTGCCTGTGAGCACAGTGTGATGACACTGCCAGCCATGGCTGGAGAGCTACAACTGAGGCAGCAAGCAGAAGTTTGGGGGGAACTAGGATTGATAGAAGCTGAAAATCTGCTGTTTTGGCTCAGAATCAACAGGTCAGTAGAGATGACCATTGCACCCATTTGGACAACATGTTGGGCCCTCCCTCTTGAAGCTCTGCTACCTGGTTAGAAAGTCCAGCCCTGCATCACAGAGAACTGAAATCCCATTTGAAGCTGCTTCAGGCTCACATTTCAGTCACATGTCCACAGCAGGGTAAATTAAACCCAACAGGGCAATTCAGACAATATTATTAATGAGCTTTAGAGCAGATCTTCTGATAACTCTGAAGTATATTTGTAAAGCCTTACAGAGGTTTGCTTTCTTGCAGCAAGGAGGCTGCCTAACTACTTCTTCCAAGAGCTTCCTCCACATCAACAACAGTTAAAATGGGAAGGAGAGGAGTAAGAGCTGTAAGAGCCTCTCCCAACAGCAGAGATGGTGGGCTGGGCAGTTGGGGTTCACCCAAGCAAAAAGGGTCACACTGGCAAGGCCAGAAGGGCTGTTCTTCAGATTTCAGATGTAGAAGTCATCTCTGGCAACAGCCTGGCTGTGCTACTGATGATTGCTGCTCAGCAATCTCCTCCTGAAGGCACTCTGCTAAGGTTTGCCATCTCTTGCCAAGTGCAACAAAAGGAAATAAAAACCAGGTGAGTCTAGGAGACTGACAGAAGAAGAAATAAATTATAAAATTAACAGACCCACTGGAGCATCACCACTCAGGTGACTGCTCTACTACAAGATCTGTTACTGCTGGACTTTACATCTGCCAGGAGCAGCTCTGGATTGCAGCTAGTACCACAACATGGCAGGGCTGCAGGTTTCTGCATGTAAATTCCACCTGGAAAGCAGCCCAGCTGTGTGATTCTTCCCCAGAAAAGCTTCAGGCAGAAACACTTCATTGGCCTTGCTGCCTTGGCAACACTAAGAGCAGGGAAGCATGTGACATATTTAAGGCAATGTACACCCAGCCCCTCCCTCACCTGACTACCACCCTTCTTTATCTCTGGAACTTCTCCTCAAGCAGAGATGGAATGCTTTAGGGAAGCAAACACACAGGGCTAGAGACTGATGATGAATTAATTACTCACCCCCATCCATAAATGCTTTCAGGGAACTGGTGAAGTCCAACATAGCTGCAGAGTTTGAAGTGAGTGATGAGGGTAGAGTTAAAGCGCTTCCTATGGATAAGGTGCTGGGACTGACCTTACCATCTACAGAAAGAGGTGATGGAGAGAAGAGATGTCACTGTGACGTTCACCAGACATCCACCCAGCCCTCAGACTGCTCTTGGCGGCCAAGCTGCTCCAAATGACTCATTTTGCTCATAGTTATGCTTTGAAAAATGCCTGAACTAGGGGCCAGGAGCTTTCTTCTGCTCACAGAAAGGCTTCTGGGTGCCTCCAACACAGAGCCAAATGTGGTTTCTGCCTCGTCTCCAGCTGCTGGAGGAATTCTTGACCTATACATTTAATCTCCTGCTCCCTGTGGTGACACTGGAAAGATGAGCACCAACACCCCAGGAGCTTGAAGAATTTATTAAACCTAAGAGACATTTGCCAAGTAGCTTGTCTAAGTTTTAACAATAATAAAAAGCACAACTGCCCTGGTTTTATTTCTACACTGTTATAAAATCTAGGGTGCACATCACTGTCCAGAAGGAATGTGACAGTCACAAGCAGATTTTACTATTTACAAAATAAAATCCTTCTGCTTTGGAAGTAGCCATGCAGCTGAAAAAGGCAGTGGCAAATGCCAGGAAATAAAATCCCTGTAATGTGTTGTCAATACCAGATCTTCTTGAGCTGGTTTTGTTATAACTACTGAAACTTATGGCAAAAAAAGTAATGAGCAATTTGCATTTTTGTACTCGGCAGAAAAATTTGCACACCACAGTTTTTTTATAAATATATATATATATATATCCATCGTTTTAGGTGGAAAATTTCAATGTTTACACCTTTCCCAGGAGACACTGCAGCAAGTAAAGATTTTGTAGAACACAAGCTTTGCACCAGAGGCAATTATTTAACATCTTAAGTAACTGCAAAATTGTGTAGGGTTTGCAGTGCTCTTCAAACCACAAGTAAGAAGTTTTCTATAATATGGTCTCATTTCCTCTACCAGAACTTCTGCCAGCCTTGCATTTCTAAGCAGGGCATGGTCAAATCAGCAGCCTCAGAGTAACCAAGTTTATTCAGGAGGAGGCCAAATACCCTGGGGACTGCTTCCAAAGGTGAAGCAAAGCTTAGAAGTTACTCATTGAGGAATTTTAGAAAGGATAGGATTATAAAAAGATGTTGCTCTGCTGCTTTACAACCAGCAGACCTGAGCCACTCCACACAAGCCTGACACTGAGGAGGCTGGAACTGCATGAGAAGTGACACACAGCTCTGTCACGTGCTTTTCAGTGACTGCTCCCACTCAGCCTGCACAAAGGGTTTGCAGGTTTGAGTCTTGAGCTGGTGTGGGGAGAAGGAAAAGGAAGAGAATGCCATATGTGGAAGTTTATTCTAGCAAAATTTGAGCTGTGGACAGTTACTCCAACCTCTATCAACATCTTTGAATTTATGTTTCTACACCAAAAATGGTTATATACACTTTATTTTATACCTTGCTATTATTTAGCAAGTTTTTTGGGTACAGCTCAGGATCTCTGGCATATCCAAGTCCATAACTATCCTGTGTTAGACCAACAGATCCTAAGCACACTACAGCTTCCCAAGCCCACACTTCTCCAACATCAAGGCTGTGCAGCTGAAGACTCCAACAACACCTGCAATAGGGGACACAACCACTGCCTGAACAGTTCCTCTGGATTAGATCCCAGAGAGCTGCTCTTGTGAGAAGGACTGACTACCTTGCAATCCAAATGGCCATTTGAAACAAACCAGTGGTTTTACAGCAGCACTGGGGTTTTAAAGCAGCAGCTGTTGAAACAGTGAAGCAGCAGCCAAGTGATATAAAGCTACTGTTGCTTTCAAGAATTCAACTGACCTACTATCCTGCTTGTCAGGACAGAGTTCCCCCCTTTAGCATAGTCAGCCAGCAAAAATACATCCCATGGCTCCCATAAAGGGGCCTGAGACAGAGAAGACCCGAGAAACTTCTGCTGGCTCTCCACAGAAAGCCCAATTCCCAGTCAAACAAGGGCACACTGCTACAGCCTTGAGGTTTAGAATAAGGTTTAGCCTGAGCTTTTCTCAGCCCCGGGGCCAAGGTCAGTGTCTCAGCACATACCTGAAGGTGGTGCTGGTGAACAGAATCTGTTTGTGGACCCAACAGCTGAGATGCCATCTCCTGCAGCCTGGGGAGGGGTGAGAGCCCGGGTGGCACTGAGCGGGGAGCCCCCGGCCCGCAGCTCTGCCGTCAGCGGCGGCCCGATCTGCGTCTGCACATTCTTCCTTTGCAAAGTGCTGGTGGTCTCCAGGCTGGCACAGGAGCTCGATATGGACGTAGGCAAACTCGTGACGGGTGCAGATCCCCTTTGTGCACAAGAAACGGGTCCTGCTACGTTCTCTGTTTTGACAATGGTTCCAATGGTGTGATTCAGAAGTCCACAACTCGCTGGGGGTGTGAGGGGCCGAGGCCACGTTTGCCGATGAGACAAAACAGGTATTGTGTTCCCAGACCCCATGAGCCTCTGGGAGTCAGTCAACTGTGCTGAGGATTCAGATGAAACACCATAGAAATGAGGCCCATTCACTTTAATGTCAGAGGCTGTTGGCCCATTCGAAGTCCCGCAAGAAGATGCCTTCTTGGATTTATCAATACAAGAGCTGCAGTTAACATCTTCCTGTGACAAAGTCTGCTGGGATTGTGAGGAGCTCAAGGAATTCTGGGTGGTAATCCCTGAGGTGCAGGATGACATGGAATAGAGGGAAGGTGTGGGTGCCTTGTCAGCTGCCTGGTAAGGGTTGGCGAGTGAGCCGTCTGCCACAATAACAGGCTTAATATCAGCCTTCTCTGTTTGTTCAGAGTCCCAAAGCGAAGTCATCTGCTTAGCAGATAAATGTTTCAATATGCTGCACTGGAGCGCAACAACACTACAGAGCCACTGGAAGGAAGAAAAAAGTACAGGTTAGCTCTGGAGGCAGCAGTGCTCCAAACCTCTCCAGCTGCTCCATCATTTACCCAGCTTGAGGAAATCCAGCTGCTGAATGCTCAGATGCAGTGTGGAACTACAACATCTGCTCTGGAGCTCATCTAGAATTAGGAGGAAATTTTGTCCAGAGGTACAAAAGTGCAATCAAAATTATGTACTGTTTATCTCCACGCTGGAGATAGGACACAGAGGGGCTGAGATTAAAGGAGAGAGCAGGCAGCATTCCTCACTTTCAAACTCCTCCCTCTCTTCACCTGTTAAATGCTGCAACTCTTCAGCCTCAGGTTACAAACACACCTTTCACCAATTTGGGCTTCCAGCCAAGCACAATCCTCCAACTTATTCTATAGCATGTTGGAATGAAATGCTGCTGTACTTCAGGTATAGGAAGTAGGTATAGCTCTCAGGTGGAGAGCACTTTCCTTTTACACAAAGTGGAAGAAGACCAAAAGATTTACTTTAAGCTCCATGGTGGATGTGCACCTGCCACATAAAAGAACCTTGTCTGTGCTAAAAGAAGGACTCGATTTCTCCACTCGTTGCAACTTAACATGCCCTTGCACTGTGAAATCTGGCCAGAAGTTTCATACAAGATTTAAACACTCATTTGACCTTGATTTACATGTCCAATTCCATCTGCAAAAGAGCGACCCAGAAATGGGACATTAACTTATAAATAAACGTGTCAGAGAGCAGCCTTACATAATCAAAGTGCAAAGTATTTCCCCTCAGCCACGAAATAAAGATGACGTCTAGACAGAAGGCCCTTGACTCCACTCTTAAGGCCAGAGAACTATTGCACCACTTCCCTGAAGTGTCAAATGAGGAATTTTACATCTCACCTGGAAATTCAAAGTGAAGTTTTAATGGGCAAGGGTGTCAGAGACAAGACAAGCTATCACCGTCACACACGAGCTTGAGATTGGTTTCCTAGACAACTGCTCCATCATGACTGAAGTAGAAGGGATCTTTGTACCAAGGCAACTACACACACAGAGTCCAAGCATTTGACTTCATTTACCTCCTGTTGTTCTGTCTGGCTGGCTAAGTGCTCAGTGTTCAAAAGGTGCTTCTGCAAGGGTTCCTCAGGGATCCCGTTACAGATCAGCTCGCCATCTCTAATTGCTGCAGGCGCGAGTAACGGGGGTGGAAGCCGGTATTGGGACTTTATAGCATCAGGAACCTATATTGTGGAGAAAAAAGATCACACATGAGAACAATTACTCAAGAATGACTAGTTAAACCAAGTGCCTGATAAGCACTAAACTTTGCATTTGCTGCTTTTGCACCCAAAGGAGCCCTGCAGATACATTAGAAGCATCAAGGACTGAGTACTTTAAATTGATGTAGCCATGCTGAAATTAATAGGTTTTATTCCCTTAGGTCAGGCATGACTTGGTACAAACTGGTGGCTACAGCAAAAGAAAAATCATGAAGAAACGGCCAAGGGAAGTTTGTATGGCAGTTTTCAGGCATCCTGGCAACAAACAGAGCTCCAAATCTGACTGCAGGGCCACCTTCAGGAAGTTTTGCGTTGTACTTTTCTATGCTTGTGCTAGATTTGAGTGCTTACTTGTAACAATTGAGCCTTATAGTTGAAGGAAAGAGATCTTCTAAAATCCTACAGGCAGTGACTGCTGACTCCCAGATCTCTCACCAACACAATCATTCAGAGCCCGTCTTCTTCCTCCTGCCCCAAGGAATATGCTGGTTTCCCTTCCAAACTAAGACACGTACATGGGGTGGTGTATGTGGTGAAAACCCACCACTACTTGTTACACATACCTTCAGACCTTTCCTCTTCACTGACTGAAGAACTCTGCGATTTGGAGGGTGTTTCTTATGGATTCGGTTTAGGAAATCCACTTTGACAACATGCTGAGATATGGTGTCCTGGAACCGGTCAAATACTCGGCACCGATTACTCAGGGTCAAGTTCTTCTGGTTCAGCTGGGTGATCAGATAATGCCACAGGAGTTAGGGATCTGCAGGTCACTCTAAGGCACCCTAAGACTTTCATAATGCCTCGCAGCACTGGCTGTACAGCACCAGCTCAGCTTTAGACAACTTGTTTCCTGCAGCACTAACCATTTCTGTTAAAGGGCACATTGCTGGAGATGAATACAAAAGCATTTAGAGGCCAACTAAGCAGCACCAATGCTCTCAGAAGCAGTTTGTCTGGGAAAAAGCTCTTTGTTTCAGCCCCCTGTTTCCTGAGTATTTAAGTCTCAAGTACACTGCTTTTCCAAAAATGAAAACTCCCTCTTGGAATGAAACTTTTTTGGGTTAAGCATGCAAAGAATTACTTCCCCTATTTGTAGCACTGTGCTGCTTTGTATCCCAGTTCTGGAAGCTCATCTAGATCTTAAAGGGTCCAGTCAAAAACTAGACAAGTTGTCATTGAGCCACAATCTGAGCTGTCAGCTTCAGTTACAGGAAGGAGTTCCCCCATCTTTATATCTTATTGCAGAGAGCAGCATCATATTCCTTTGGAGAGTGCGTTGCTTGCAGCAGGAGCTTTACAAGCGTTACAGGGAGCAATAAGAGCTCAGAAGCTGTTTTACATTTGTTGTGCTTTGTCCTTTAATGAACCTGCCAGGTTCCACTCCAGCATCCGGTTACCATACTGCAATCATAGTCCTGCTTACCACCACATGTTCTATGTGATTTGGGCACATCCATCTACCCAGAGGCATGGCAGTAAGCGGTGGCTCCAGACAATCCATGTGGAACAGGAGTGGGCAATAATCACACTGGATTAGAGGTGCCACTCTGCAACTCCTAAGAAGAGAGAGCCAAATCTTATTCCCCGTGCAGAGGATAAATAGAACATTCAGGCAAGCTTGGCTGACTACTTCAGTTTATCCTCTACACTGTTGTTTGCACCAAAAAGTAGGATTTCTCATTTATAACTTGATCTGTATGGACCTTCTTCAAGACCCACTCGAGGCAAAAGCCTTTCTTTGAAGCAAAATTAAGAGATCAAAAGGAAATCTAAGATTTCGGTAATTACAAGTTTCTGTAGAGGAATCGTGTGTGACATTGGGATATGTACATCAACAAGATGTTCTCAGAACAAGTCCCAAACTCCAGAAAAACAACTACATCTGAATCAAAAGGCTTTAAAAAAGTCTTTGCTCTATGACAAAGTCATCACTTGTTCTCCACAAAAGCCCACCTGAGTTCTCATTCCACTTTGAGAAATTCACTCGGACTGGGTTTCTGAAATAAAGGTTTCATTTTCACTGACATTTTGAATTGGGATTGATCTATGCATTTTTTTATGCAGTGTTACAAAACTCATCAGTATTTTGTACTGTTTTCAGATTTACAATTTCAGCACAATATTCCTATCTGCCTTGGGCTTATAAATCTCTGTGTAGATTTCTATTCCTAAAGGTCATCTCCTCACACACTTCCTTCACAAACCATAAACAAACATCTCCATTTACTAAATCATCATCACTTTAGAATATTTCTTTGCAGAAAAACACTGAAGACAAGATGGCTCAATCTTGTCAATCTTCAGGCTGCATTTCAGAACCCTTTACAGCTGGACCTACACTTGCTGTGGTTAAACACCTGTTATTTAGCAAATATGAATGTTCTCCCATTTGTTTAGAGGATTTTAAGTAAGTAATGAAGAAGAATGGAAAAGGAAATAGGTAATCTACTTTTTTTCAGCAAGAACTTTGCTGCTGTGAAGGCTGAAGCTACACTGAACAGCTTCTCTGGAAGAACAGGTACCTGTTGCATGTGAAGCAGACCTTCACTGGCAAGGGAACCAAACCATTGTGGTCTAACTCGTGTTGCGCTTTCTTGACATTCTTTCCTGTGGTTTCTTCCTTTCTCCTCCTCTTACTAGTACCTGAAAAGGAAATTTTAAAAAGCTTTGGGTTATCCACATAGTAGAGATTTGCCTTCTGGTAGACAGATATAATCATCTCAGAAAAGTCAAAGACTGCTGCTTAAGGAACCTCTATCAACCACTAAATTTAGCCTTAAGTGACAAAGATGGTCTTTAAAGGTAGATGTATCATACTTAGTTATTTCAGTGACATCCTATACATTTAGTCACTACTTTCTTACTATATTATTGCATCATAGATCAAAATCCAAGTATTTTGACAGCTGATTTTTTTCATATTGATGGTCCAGACAAAGGTGGGAACAACAAGCATCTATCACAAGTCCTGATGGACATAGTGTGTAGTTGCAGTGTCCCCACAGCTTAGATCTGAAAGGCATGTGCTGCTAGGCAGCTGGAGGAGAGCCAGAGATACCTTCTGCTTTCACCAGCGAGCACCACTGGAGCCACAACTATCAGAGAGTCAAGAAGGAAAAGAGGAAAGATGGCAGCAGGATGCAACTGCAGACACCTTCACTAACACCAGACAGGGCACCGCTCACCTGGAAGTGCTGTGGTGCAGGTCAGTTCATTCGGCAGCTGGAACTGCGTTGGGTTCCTTTCCATGGCAGCAGCAATAAGAAGCTCAAAGGGTCGCTTCAGCTGGGGCTGCCCACAGTCCATTTCTGCAATGGCAGAGTCATCATCCACGTCAATTATGTCCTCATCGACATCATTCTGTTCTGAGTTGGGGGTCTCGGTGCTGGCATTGGATGTGGGAGTGCCAGGCCGGCTCGCTCTCCTTTCCAAGATCCTGGCATGCGCATTAGCCCTGATGCTGCTGCTAGACCTGTCCAACAGGTCTGCGTCACTGGTGGGGGAGGTGGTCCTTTTCCCAGATTTGTCCACCAATCCATTTACCTGCCCCAGCTCTTTCTTCTGTTCTCGCTTCTGCACGACATGAATAGGCAGGCTTATCATGGAGGCCACAAACAAAGCACATCAACCTTGACAAATATGTGATTGAAGACAAACAGCATCTGAAAACGCTTGAGCCACTCACTACAACTTCCCCCTTGAAGTCATTAGAGCCTCGATCAAGAACAGTCTGATGGCAGATAAGGTACAGGTGACAGAACAGCTGAAGAGAACCAAGCATGGGGAAGAACATTACCATGTGTCTCTCCTTCCAGGGTAGCTGTACTTGAGTCCAGATCAGGACATTTCACAGCATCTAAACACTTGACAAATCAGACAACTGTTTACTTTGCTACCAACACTGAGAAACTCCACAGCAGACTGTTCACTGTTGATGCATTTTGCTAACCCTGGCACTGCGTACAAACCCATCAGGGGTTGAGAAGGTCAGCTTGACAATATAAGCACAACATACAAACAACACTCTGCTATCTCCTGATGACAGAAATCTTGGAACAAGGTGCAGCAGAGAAAAAACTATAGATTGCCATCACTGCAAGATCCATTTTGCTACAGGAGGAGATGCTGCATGGCCTGGGATGGGCAACTGTGCACTGCTCCTGTGCTTAGCAGCATATGGAGGAACCAATCTGCTCCATCACTAACACAGTCTGCAAAGGGAGCAAAGTGTTTTCAGGCAATTTTTATATAGAAAAGTTGGGGATGGTCTCCTTTTCTCTGTCTTTTTACTTTATTATTTGTTTTTCGATTTGTGACCTTCATTTCTATTGTTGGCAGATGGCTGAACAGTACCCTGGAAACATAACAAGGCAATCACTTCAGGAAGAAAAGGCTGAGCACACAGTTTTCTTTCAATCTGTTTTGGGTGTCACTTCAAGGGAACAGTTGCTAGATACTTGGTGCAGTTTCTAAACCCTCTGCTATGCAGCCTTACGTGGTCACAGCAATAAGATGTTTACATTGTGCAAGACAGCTTCCTGGAGAAAGAGCATCAAGGCAAAAAAAAAAAAAAGACAAGCTATGATCTTGCCCAATCATCTCCTCCCCATCCTGTTCAACAGCCCAGGAAATCAGAACTCACTGTGATTTCACCCTCTGCTGATGTACAACTGCTGTGAAGTCACTCTTCTAAAAAACACATATTAACTAGAATCACAGCTCTGATGGCAAAGCTGTATTAACGTGACTCCCGTTCTACCTGTAGACAGCTCACCTCCTCGAGCACAGGAGCCATTCCCATTTCCTCTGTGCCTCAGCTCTCCCTCCTTTCCAGAAATGGGGGGAAGGAAAACAGTTTAAAAGGCACAGATTGACAAGATGTTATCAGGCACTTCAGTTTTACCTCCTAGTAGTGAGGGTCTCACCAAGACCCTTTAGGTTTCTTTAAGCCCTTTCTTAACAAAGCCCTTTGCAAACATGAGCACAAAGAAGCAGCTCTGATTGTCTAAGTACACATGAAGGGAGAGGCAGGTATAAACCACAGGATTCAGGTTTCAAATGGCCAGTTGGAAGGGCAGGGATTGTGTTTGTTTTGAGAGGTTTTACCTTGCGGCGCACGGTGCAGCGGTGGCACATCCACTCCCCCGGAGGCAGCATCTCCTCGCTGAGCGGAGGGTTGCTACAAGAGAAACACAAAGCAAAGCTTTACTGTTATTTACTGTCATTTCTGGAACTCTTCTCACGTACACAGCCAGAGTCAGGGCAGCTCTGCAGTTCCACTCCCAGGCACTTCCTTTTATTTATGGTGAAGCTCCCTGGATTTGCTCTCCCATACATCCACTTAGCCAGACACCTCCAAGAAGCCAGTCTTCCATAACACCCATCTCAGCTCCACAGTTTCAGAGCACTCTCAGACTGGAACAGCAAAGATAAATGGAAGATTCACTGGTGTGCCACACACATACTACCTCCCAACAGCACATCTCCTTAAATAATTTGATTACCCCAGATGAGAACACACAGATTCCTGTACAGCAAGTACAGTCATACATCCAGGATTTCCATCCCTTGGATTTGCAGTGAGTCCAACTGAACGAGCTGCCATGAGATGTACCCACCACCTCCCATGTACTCCATCCCTGGGCACACTTACTTAATGGTGGAAACCACCTTCTATCTTAAGGCAACCCAAATACTCTAAAAAGTGTCACCATATACAGCTTGCCTTGGCTACGAAGCACAGGATACATCCTACTCACATGGATCTGCACTTACTATAAAAGCTGTATCACAGTGAAATGACATTCTCATTTTGATGCTAGAAATAAACCAAAGCAAATTAGACGAAGGAGTAAGGAGGACTATTTTGAGAAACACTTTTCCTCAGTAAAAGGCAGAGCAGCATATGTTAGATGATACACGTTCCTTACAGATCCTACTACTAACTCGAGTACTTTCCAACACCTCTTTATCATTAAGATTTGTTATTTGAGCAAACTGCTGACTGTGGCAGAGAAAATGTACCTGCTGGCAAAACCAGCCATTTACCATGCAGTGTGGCTTAAGATAATACTTTAAAAGTTCTCCTGACTTTTGCTAGAGGCAGCTGCTTAGCAAGTCTGCTCTCTTGTGCTGAACACACAGATGCACTACAACAGGACCTGGAAGCTCCATTTCCCACTGACTGGGAAACAGATTTCAAGGATCCACTGGGACTGACTGGGTTACAAGAGGATCAAGAAGTACAGTAGCTTATAAGACTGGCCCAAGAAAGCCACACAAGCACGGGAAGCTAGATGTGGTTTATGGCAGGAGGCTCTATACTGCTTATTCCATCTACAAAAATCAAACCAAATCCAAGTTAAGCCTTCCAGTCTCCGGCCCTGACAAGCCAGGGAAGATAAGATGCATACTTGCTGGCCAGGAAGAGCTGTGCTTTGCAGCAAAGGGAGAGGCTGTCTTCCTTGAGAATCTTGCTCCTAGCACAGGGAAATGGCACAGAATCCCAGCCCAGGCTCCCAAGCCTGGACTGTGGAAACAAACACACTTCCTTTGTTTAAACAGAGTCCCGGCGAGCCTTGCCCTGAGCTCGCCCGTGTGCCAGCGACAGCCTCTGCAGGTACTGCAGCCATCCGGGGTCACGCTCCCTCTTGCAACACTGTGCCT
The DNA here is from genome assembly GCA_013399455.1 of Anthoscopus minutus. Classification (NCBI taxonomy): domain Eukaryota; kingdom Metazoa; phylum Chordata; class Aves; order Passeriformes; family Paridae; genus Anthoscopus; species Anthoscopus minutus. The sequence continues at coordinate 125,672 of VWYI01046915.1, forward strand.
GGAAGACTGAAGGAAGAACACAGCAAGAACCAAGCTGGTAATAACCTCAGCACTTCTGGTGTCATGCTCTGGGGAATTGAGTAGAGCCAACACATCTGGCAGCCATTTTGAGGAGTGCAGGGTTTCAGAGGCCTCCGTGTTCCAGGCGCTCCAGAAACACAGTGCTCTGTATATATGCACTGACATACCTGCAGCTTATGTTTCTCATTTCCTGGAGGGCTTGGATGAACAAGAGATCAGGCTCTAGATGAGAGCACCAAAGCCTCTACTTCTGGCTGCTTCACCTCAAATGCTTGGATGAAGCAGTAACTCCCTGCCCCATACTAATCTTTTGCTAACAGAAGCCGGGAGGGGGGTGGAAGGAAGAGAGTAACAAATGACCCCTGTGTGCTTGCTGCAGCATAAATCCATGCTGAATCCTAAGGTGCATCCTGCAAAAGCTCAGGTTTTACTCTTGCTAGAAAATGAGCTCTTAGATGTGTGTCTACAGCAAGTACGGATTCATCTGGCCCATTCCTCTCTCCCCTCCCAACACCCCAGGGCAAAAAAAACCCACAGACTTTGATTTGTTCCTAGTGAAATTTCACCCTTTGAAGCTCCTGATGAGCGTGCCTGAACTGCTGGGAACACGTCTGCCCCATTCCAACATGCAGCGTGCCAGGGATCCACAAGCTGCCAGATGCCTCTGGTTATTTGTTTTAACTGTTACCTCAATCTTACACATTTTACAGTGAAACAATTAAAACCACAGTGAACCTTGAGAGATGCCTGGAAGAGTCAGAACAGGTTTCTTCTTCAAGTGTGTGTGTTATTGTCCTATTTGCTGGGTTTGAACCATGAAATCCTACATACACTGTACTATTAAAGAAGCATTTTAATGAATGCTGCTACCCAAAGGCCTGTGGAAGGAGAGGGAAAGATTCGTTTCAGAGCAGCAGCAAGGTTTTAGCGCTCAGACAAGCCTCCTGAGGTTTTCTACTCACTGTCAGGGCCTAGCTGCGATAGCAAGTGTATTAAAAGACTGATTCTGCCTCTCCTGGTTAATGAACTGTTCATCAAGGCAGCTCACCATGCTAACAAAGACTGATGAAGGCTGCTCCTGCACTGCTGGCCTCGCAGCAAGCAGAGAGCATTGCCTGGGTCTCAGCAGAAAGCCAGGGAAGCACTAAAGAATGCTGTTTTAATTGACTAGGTATGACCACATTCTTCAACCTTTTACTCTAAGTATAAAAGAAACGGATTTTTAAATCTGAGCAAGATACTTGATCTTCACAAGCAAGGTAAGAATTAGCACTTTGGCAGGAGCACCACGGCCCTTTTCTCCCTATCTTTCATGGGTTCATTAGCATGCACAGCTCCAGCCGCCAGTGTTTGCTGCCAACAGGACCTGGAATTGTACAGCTCCCACTTTATCTTCGGTTACAACACATCTCCTTTCAACCACACACCAGTCAGTTGCGCTTTTCAGTACAATCTCACTAACCCTTCATTTTAGAAAGTTTCCCCTTCTGTCATCACAGATGAGACTGGTGGCCTCTGCTGTTTACCTGGGGGGTTTGGTGTGACCCAAATCAAACCTGCCTAGCAGAACGTGTTTGTGCATTTATGACAAAGACACAGGCTGACTTAAAAATACCTGGCATAGTAACTGATACAAAACCTCTATGTTTATCACTGCCTAGTCAAAAACCACTACACTGACTATGAAGTCACTTGCCATATAATATCTGTCTCATGGCTTTTTCTCAGAAAGTAAACTATCTCCTGAAATTCCTGCCAGGTGTGTTGTGAAGCATTGCTCTGCCATGGTCAGAATGCAATGCTCTATCCCTTAAATGAAACTTAAACAGCTATGACAAAATAAAAAAATCTTCAAGAGCATATTAGGAGTTTTTCTCAAGCAAACAATAGCATGAAGCCACTTGGCTTTTCAATTTCACACTCTGGGGCTCTCATACATCAGAAGCCTGTTGTCAAGTCTAAACCCCGTAATTACTGCTCACTTTGCTGACCTCAATAAATAGGTAAACAAGTGCTCCAAGGAATGGCACCTTCTCCAATACAAACTGGGCCGTAGCTCTCAAAGGATCCAGTTATAAGCAGACCTGAGGTTATTTACACACTGCATTCCTGGCCATCTTGCGTCAAAGGCACGTTGACACTACTTTTGGACCCACCAGGATACAGCCAGCTACCAGCTGGGATAATGGTGGCAGGAAAACAAACCATTGCCTGGTGAAGCTTTCTTCAATAACTTGTATTTCACATCAGTTGTTTTCAACAATCAGACTTAAATATTTTCTTTCTTTGCAGAGGAAAAATAGTAACACTATTAAAAAATGCAAGCAATTACATTTTTTTTCATCTCAGGAAACTTCATTAACTCACTAAGACCCAATGACAGGATGATAATGGAGGATGCTAGATATGTTTGCCAGATAAGGGAAGAAGGCTTTCGACTCTTCTATGGGACTCCAGTTTATCCCTATGATGGATAGAGCTACAGCTGTTCTACCAGCTTCATAAAGAACAAGGCTCCCTGGCTTCCTACAGCAGGGCCTCAATGGCAGCTAAAACAAACCAGAAAACCAACCTCACTGTCAGAGCATAACAAGAGCCCCATTGAGAAACAGGGAAAGTTGCATCATTTACAAATTCAGCTTTTTGGAACATTTTTACTGTGCCCAAGCTACACACTTCTGCTCACAGCTGCTCCCAAACTTGGCTGGAGGAGAACACCTGGAATCCTGAGCCTCTACCTTAGACAGAATAAAACCAAACCAAACAAGCCAACAGCTGCAGCCTGCAACAAATTCCTCCCCACTGCAACTCCCTTACCTTCCTCTTTTATTCTTGCATCAACACAAAGCTTCTGAAGACACAAGTCAGATTTCAATTACCTTAAAGGTGGTTATTGGGAATAGTATCAGCTCCCTCCTCTCTTTCCATTGTCACTCCTCAAATTATTCAGTGAAGTCTTCAAGTTCTGCTCATTAACATGGATAAATTGTGACACTCAGCTGTACAAGAATAATCTTCCTGAAAAAGCCAAAGATTTCTCAAGCACCAATGCAGAAACCACCAAACTTCAGATAAGCCCAGCATACTTTCTGTTCTTTACAGACCTCTAAGCATCACCTGATCACATTAACAGTTTCAGTAACTTTCTAGCCTCAATTAGGTTCACATTGTTTACAAGTTATACCTATTTTAAGCCAGCAGCACAATTCACATTAACTACAAAGCATCACCCACTATACCTCTACCTGTGGTGCAACAACTCCTGAGGGAATCCGTAAAAAAAGCTTGACAGCAAGCAGCATAACTTGGTTTACACTGAAGTGAATGTCTTGAGCATGGACATAAGAAGTTCTAAATAAATAACATCCAGCAAGGACTCCTGGACACCACCAAACAGGCCAGGACATGATTATTTTGGCTGCCACTATGCAAGGAAGGGAACCAAAATGACCATTTCACAGGTCACCAATTATCCCATCATCTGGAACACTGCATCTGCTTAGAGTGCATCTTTCCAAGAGCATGGACAGAGCTGGAAATAAGGGTCCAGCAACAGACAGAAAACAGAAGCAGGATTAAAACACCATTATATGGACAGACAGCAAGGAACAAAATGTATCAAAGGTAAAAATAAAGGTACACTACACTATCTACACGATGCTACAAGAGTGGAGCTCTTAAAGGTTTTACTCTTGATTAAACTTAAAAGGTTTAACTCTAAAGGTTGAACTCATAAAGGTTTAAGTAGCAGCATTGCTGGGTATGCCAGATCCCAAAATTTCCTTCACTGTGTGCTTATTTTTACCATCTAGACCTGCCAGTGTTCAACATTTCAAGGGCCTGGCCAGCAGTCCCAGCCTCTGGCAGCAGCAGCATCATGCTCTTAAGAACCAGGTACCATTTCATGAGTGTATCATAAATTTTATGAGTATTCTGTGAATTTCAAAGCCAATGAACTTATTTATTTGAATCCATCAAACCACTTCTGCTGCTCCCATCCTGAGAATCTCATGGAAGATGGTGTTTATCTGCCTTACCTCAGCTCCCTTCCTGCCTTCACTGGGGTCCTGCCTCCTCCCTGTGCCCTTGTGCACAGGCAATCCTGAGGTTCATGGGGAATCAGTGAAACTTCCTCTAAGGCATGGAATAAAGCTTTTTTGCCTCTAACCTGACAAGCAGGAGGGTCCAGTTAACTGGATAAGCTGCATGTAAACATGTGATCACCTGATGTAATTAGTTACTCCTATTTATAGAGAGAAACTGGCCCACAGAGACCATTCCCTAGACAACCTGTTAGTTATTACCCTCATTAATGTCCAGCTGACAAATATTAAAGGAAGTATTGTTTAAGATATCAAATTTCCACACATATACATCCATCAAAATAAATATGCTTTAAAAAGTCTATAATACCACCAGAATCACAGTGAAGTTTTTTGATTATTATTTTTTAATTAGTTTGACTGGTTATGGACTCTGCTATTTGAGACATATTTGCCTAGGGAACCATCCAGCTTTGTATTTATAAGCATAAACCATGGAAGTCAATAGGAAGAATTGTTGACTTTGAAAAATGTGGGTCAGACACAGAAATTCAGACATTTTGCACATCCTGACTCCTGTTTCTTTCGCAGGCATCACTCATGCCTGTGCTGCAGACAATAGTAACAATAGCCTGAATTCAATGTCCAGGTTCATTATTAAGTGTTCAGGTCTTTATAGCACCATCTTCTTAACAGATTAGAAGTCATCTTCTCAAAGCAGGATGACACACAGGGCAGCATCAGGGAAAAGAAAGGAGGCTGAGGAATAACACAGCCCTGGTGAGAATCACTTCATCCAATTCTGTCTTTAAAGAACAATAAATGAAGAGACATCTCTGGTGGGAAAAAAAATAATCAAAACACAGGTCTGAGAGGTTTCAGAGAAGTGAACACATTCAGCCCCCGCCATACTGAATGTGTTCAAAGGAGACAGGGGTGAAAGGACAGCAGCAATAAGGTGGAAAAAAGGAAAGCAGCACATCAGAAGAGGATGAAGGGCAGATCCATAAAAGCAAAAGCATGAATTTGTCTTCACACAGGCACAAGTGAAGTGTAATTCTGACATCTACATGTGGGCTAGGCTTTCCCAAGAATGCTGGGGAAGAGAGAAAAAAGAGCAGATATAGAAATATCCACCAGAAAAAAAACCCAAAACCAAAAACCACCAAAAAACCCCCGCAACAACAAAAAAAACCCAACCAACCAAAAAAACAAAACCTTAGAGCAGGGCATACATTCTTTTCTGCCTTTTCCAGATCACCTTCATATCTTGCTCCTGTTGCTATTCTAGACGGAGATCACTGGGAAGTTCACATGATGCAGTGCCCAAAGTCAGAGGCTGTACAGGCAGGTGTTTCACACCAATCACTAGTGCTTGCCAGAAATTCAGCATGGGGTTTTCAGCCTGCTAAATTGTATCCTCAGGCCAGTGCTTTCTGCAGGGTTCAAAGTCGGTAATCTCCAGCTCCATCTAGTTTGCTTCCAGTGATCTTGCAGAGCAGACGTCAGCAGAAATGGGTTAGAGTTGGGTTCAGGCACTCGATTCCCCCCAGCTGGCTGAGATGCTCTTTGCCTTTTGTGCTCAAGATCTGATACACCAACAGGAAGAATGATTTATACAATTTTTTTTTCTTTTCCCCTCTTCATTTTTTGCTACAGGGAGCATTTACTCCATACCCTAAAAAGGTATGTGATTGCATTACCAGTGGTATCTGTCAACCCCTTTATTAAAGGGAAGCTACAACACTATTTTTACTCAGCTTACAGAGTTACTGGATACTGCAGTGTTCCTTCGAGGAAGCTGGGCAGACATCTAGTGAGCAGTGGAGCTGGAGACAGCACAAATCGATTACTACAAGAAGGAAAAGCCAACTCTGACAATCTGTGTCACAAAAATCACAAGTCTAGCCAGTAACCTGACGTGGCAAGATGCTTTTTGCTTACACTCACTTCTTTCATACCCCTGTAACAAAGCCATGTTATATCCCCAGATACATTTGCATTTTCACAAGTCCAAGAGAACTTCCTGACTGGTTTAAAAAAACAAAACGGGTACATCCTTCTCACATGATTTATATTTCAACAGACAGCACTTCTTAAATATTCAGACTGTCATACTTGCTTTCAGGGAGATACACCTCTTTCCTACTCTGGAAGTAGCTGCTCCCTTTCTTCACAGCAGATTTCTGCTATTTGCTACAGACTCAAGGATTAAGAAAGGCTGCAGAGCACAGGAAAAATTCAAGAGCCTGACACGTATCAGTGAGTCAGTCTAGCAACAAAAACAGTTTAACATTCACTGGTGTGGGTCAACAAACGGAAGAAATTATGTTAGTGTTGAAAAACTGTTTCAGTATTGATGCTACAACTGAAATTTCAAACTGATTCTGTCTTACACAGGGAAACACAGGAGCCCTGCTCTCTGGCAGGTACTCCTCACACCACCACAACAGCATCTACCGCCCCAAAAAAGGCTCTTTTCAGCAGGGGGAAATGCCTGTTTGGTCCTGATTCTTACTAAAAATACACAGTTCTGTCAGTGACAACTGCACAGAGGCACTCCCCACCCGGGGTGTCCTTCACACCCGGGGTAAGAGATGTACAGCCGGATGTCAGACATACCAATTACCACCGCTTCCCTTTCACTACCCCACCTCAACACCACCGTGAAATGGAGAGAGACAGAGAGAGAGAGAGAGAGACAGAGAGGGAGAGGGAAGAATAATGAGCTTTATAAGATCTTTCGTAATAAACACAGTAGTCCCCCATTCCCAACTATCAGATCTGCTGGCGGCAGTACAATCTTAACAACGCTGAGCTTGTATGTGATAAAAAGACATAAGGCGAGCTAAAAGAAGGTGAATATATTTACAAGATAGTGCCAAGATCTCCATAACAAACAGTCATTAGCAGATTAGTATTATGAATCTAATCCAATTAAGAATTTCCTTTGCAAATGCCTGGAGGAGCTGGAATTCCTCTGGGAAGACCTTTCCATGTTGTGAAAGGCTCCCATGAGTCATGCCTGCAGGCTGACTTACCAGGAAAGACCAGCTCTGGAGCAGCAGGAACAAAGCAGTGAACCCCACCTCGAAGCAAACCACTGCAACCTCCTGTTCCTGAAGAGTCAACTCAAAAATGGACCTCACAGAGGCACAAAAAAAAGACTTCTCAGTTCCACAAGTCATGGTCAACATAAAACTGGCACTTTCCTAAGCCAAGGTACTAAACCACGGAGAATTTTCCTTGTTCACAGTTTCCCACTGTGCCATTTTAAACAGCTTTGGAGCAATAGGGGAGTCTGATGTAACACCAGTCCGTGCAGCAGCCACATCTGAAAGCAAAGCCTAAGTTAAGTGGTTAAACATCCCCTCCTTGACTCTGAATCCTTGACTTTAGAATCCCAAAGCCATGCTCCCACCACTCCACACTGATGTTGGGAACTGCAACAGAGACCCATGGCTCAATCCAAATCCCCAATTCTTGCCCACAATGCAGAATCTGCTCACACTCAGTTTAACATCCACACACACAGGTGGAAGTGGTGGTTTGCAAGCCGCTCAATCACAAGTTCCTCAAATTCTTACTGTGAACGATTTGTTGAAGCCCTCAGCTGAAGTCTATAGATTTAGGGTGACCTTATCTGCCTTTGCAGGGAGAGATTTAGGACAAAATAAGGAGAGTGAAAAATCTCATTGGTACAACTTTGCTGAGCAGAGCTGCCAAGACTGATCATGTTACCACATCTGCAGGCACACATGCAGTGACCCTCCACTGCCAGAAACCCAGCCAGGGCAATCACTTCCTCCTGCCTCAGGATCCAGGCTAGGCCGGGCCCAAGGCTCCCAAAATATCAGAACCAGAGATACATAAAAACAAAAGTTGGGGCTTTTTTAAAGCACATACTTAAACCAATATTGTTTTAACAAAGTATCGGTTAAGATAGATACATTTAAATGCTGGGAACAGAACAGCTTACTCTGACCTTCAACATGCAATTACATAAACATGAAAGTAGGGGTTTGCCAGTTATTTACTGTTAAAAAAAACCCAAACAAACAGAAAGCCTCACAATAAAAACTTTCTGCACTTAAAACAAGTGATGTTTTGAAGCTTTTGAAGCTGTGACGTATTCAATGTATTGAAACCCTGCTCCTAGCCACTATTAGGTAGGAAGCTTGCCTCTCCAGCAGGTTCCTGGACATCCTGCTACTCCTTGCAGCAGGAGATGCCTCAGACCATTCCAAGATTCACCTGAACCACAGGAGGCAGTCCAAGATGACCATTAAGGAAAGGATTAACTGAGACAATAGATTGGTCATTGTTTTGCTCCTCTCACAGACTGCATATTCATACAAAAACCCAAAGCTAGAACAAATGCCAAAGATAAAGCACAGCAGTTTATACTGAATAAGGTGGGGAAAGAGTTATCGATGTCCTACCAGCCAAACACAACTTTTTTCCATTCTCTGTTCAAAGCACTAAAACAATGTGACTCATAAAAAATACCGAAACTCTAATTTAGCTTCCTTTGCTGCACTTTGCAGCTCTGTTACTCCTGTTCTTTGACACCAGCACTTGGATGAAGACTGCCAAACTGGAGGGGAAATGAGCCAAACACTGCAAATATAAACACAAGGAGGTGTTGCAAAAAGTTTGATGAAGATAGCAGGCCGGGTATGGACACAACTTGCTTCTCCCAGCACAGCAGTGAAGAAACCCAGCTACGAGGAAACTTTTTGCTGGGTAGTGCCATAAAACTGGTACTGTCGTTTATGTAACTGGTCAGCTTTAAGGGACTGAGGTCACTCTGCCATGCCAGCAGAGCTGCACAGCCAGCAGCATGAGATTTTACAAGAGGGACTTGAACCGCAGCATTCAGTGAGGTTTGTGCTTTTGGGCTCCTCCAACCAGAAACCCGGGCAGGGAGACTTAAAAAAAAAACAAAAAGAGAGAAAAAAAAACAAACACAAAACTGTTCTGTGTTGGTTCTCCCTCCTGTTGTCACTCCCCTCCCCCAGCTTGTTAACTAAACTTTTCCTCTCCCGGGGATCTTTCTAATCCTTAGTAATGAATTTGCAGCATCAGTCACTTTGCAAACCCGTTTCTGTGCGAATCAAGTTTACTACATTATCAAGAAAACACAAGGAATTCTAACAATCATCTTGCCAGGAGGAGGATATAAATGGGAAAGAATAGAAGTAGCACTGGAAAATTGGTTTTCAATCATGTAAAGAAGGAGTGTGAATCATCCCTGGGGGCCTGGGCTAAGGCAGAACATCAGGATGGAAATGCACTGTTACCCAAAGCAGCAGATTACGGGCAAACAGCAGAACCAAACATCAACTTCAAAACTAAAAATCCCAAGTCCTGTTTTCAAGAATTACTAGGGACCCAAAAAACCTCTGTAAACTCAAATCTGAAGAGTCACCTGATTGTGATATTAATCCAAGTATGTTGAAACTAAGTATCTGGCAGGGATTTCACACTTTCCTGTATCTCTCCCACCAGCCCAGTTTATCTGCACCCAGGCTGGAATCCTCTGGACCCATGGCCTCTCAGAGCACCCACAGCAGCTTTACATTGAAGTAGTGACTCCAAAGCAGAGTTGTGGGAAGAACTCACACCCCAACAGATGAATTGGGAAGTCACTTCCACCCACACTGATTCAGGAGAGCAGTCATTCCACAGTGTACCAACATAACTTGTTATTTACCACCTCAGATGTGTAATACTATCAGACTCGGAAAGTTTTGGGAGTTTTGGCCAAGTGCCTTCTGTTTTCTGCAGAGGACAAAGGGTTTAAGTGCTAAACTGAAGTTAAGGCAAACTGCTGAAGTTTGAGGGTCACACACTTACCCAACTTTCTCACTACAGGCTTAAACAACTTGATACAGAAGAACCATCTCTACATAAGAAGGAGCAATATGAGTTCCTAGGAAGTTGAGCTGGGTTTGTCTCCAACTGACTGCAGGACTCATGCCAATCATACCCTGAAAATCCTTTTCTTTTATAATATGGCCTCTCCCATCCAGCTATAATCAACTGATCACAAACTTTAGACCAATTAGAAGCTACTTCTAAATTTTTGTTATGCTATACTGATAATAAATTCAACCTGGTACTAAAGTTCCCAATAAATATTCAGAGGACAGGTAAGCTGTCGACACAAATCAGTTTGAAGGCCCCAGCAGTGCTATCCAAGTGACTTAAACCAAGCCTTGCATTACAGCTGATACTCTTTAAATAAAAAAAAAGAGGCAGAAAGGAAGTTGCAAGTGCTGCCTTTATGCCAAAGTTTATATCCAGAACGGAAGTTTACTTTAAGCAAAATGTAGGAGGTAACGGGAAGAGACATGAAAACAAAACCTGAGCATCCCTTTGAGACAACCTAGGTCACCTGAAGGCCATAGCCAAGGATCCAGCAAAGGTCCAGAAGGAAGGAGACAGAACCCCCAAAAAGCTGGAGGCCTTTAGACAAAGCCTTTCCATACTGTGCCACCTCCCACAGCAGGGTCTGGGCTACTGTCAAACGGATCGCTTGAGAAACCCCAGAAGAGGCAACAAATGGAGTGAGATACAGCATTTAGAATTGCTCTTTCATTTATGCTCTGAAGAGTGACTAGTTAGCCAAAGATGCATATGTTTTATATATAATATTTTAATATAAAATCTTTATACAATTGTAATGCAACTAACTCAGGTGCAGTGAAAGCTTTACAGGTATCTGAATTACCTGGTTGTTTCCCACTCACTAACTACGCAAACATCACCAAATTAGGCCATGAAATTTAGGCACACACAAAGTGGTCTGATTTATGGTCAGACTTAACTAGGATTCAGAGTCAACCAGGACACTCCACAGTCTTAGGCACAGCTCTTCCATTCCAAAATGTGAAGTTTTAGCCATCATTCCAGCCTCACTAAGAGAACGCTCAGGATGTGTTCGGCTGCATCCGAAAGCAACTATGCCCGGCAGAAGGAAAAAGCCACCCTTAAATTAAAGCTCATCAAGGACACTGGATGAAAAATAATATAATTACAATCCTCCTAGTAAATATTAGAGGATCTGCACTACCACCAGTAGCACTTCCTCAGGGTAGGAGGGATGATGTCATGGCTGCATGCTACAGCATTGTCGGGTTTGCCTGGCTACACGCTGCTAACGGGACACTCCCTACAGAACTGTGACCACACACTCAGCTTCCCTGCTATCAGCAACCAGTTTAATAAGTGTTCTGAAACCCTCAATTAGCATAGAAATGCAGAATAGCCAGCAAGCAAATGAAAATCAGAAAAAAGAAAAAAAAACCCCAAAAAAACAACAGAGAGAGAAAAAAAAGCGCAGAGGAGACAGCTGTAACAGGGTGGCAAACAAAGCTCCAAAGCATGAAAGAGAGAAAGGAATGTGGTTAAAAAACCTCCCCTAAGGAAGAATACTCTGTACTCCCAAGCTCCAGCTGTTTGACTTGCCCCGCTCCCTCCTCCACTCCATTATCCACTCTGGCTGTGCTAATTTAACACAAACCGCCCGCCTGTGTCAACTGTTGAAAGGGGGGATTTTGGCAAAGCAGCCTCGGATGCATCCAAGCCCCGGGTGCAGAAAAAGGAAAAACTTCGGGATGGAAAGTTGAGGCGCTTTTGGCGTGGTGTTGCTTTGTGCTGGAAAAGCTTGGGAAGCTGTGAGGGAAGGCAGCAAGAGCCCATCCTGCTTCAGCCTCCAGCACCTCGAGCTCTGCCACCGCTTCCACACGCACCTCGATTCCTAACCGGCAACCAGATTCGCATGCAGAAAGCTCTGCCTTCATCAACAAAGCCACACAACTCCCAGCAAGAGCACCCAACAGCCCCCCAGTTCACGGCAGACACCCCCACGGATGAGACAAGAAGGTCGGAAGAGCAAGGAGGAAGGGAAAAAAGGAGGGAAAGGAATAAACCCAGCCAACGTTAAAGTCTGAAGGCCTGGATTTCCACGGGGAAGGTATTTTCACGTTTGAGATACTATGGGGAGCACTGCGAGGGTTTGGAAGTCATATATGCAGCCAAAATGGCGCTGAGAATAAAAATATAATTTAAAGGAAGGTCGCCATATTGTAAACAGTGAGGCAGGGAGACACAGAGACAGCAACCTCCATTATTCCCAGCAGCTGCAGCAGCACGGAAGCACTGGGAACGTCAGGCCTGGGGCAGAGACACCACCAGGGCTTCCCCCTCTCCAGCCAGGGCCCTCCGGAGGGTCCCCCCCAAGGCAGACACCCTTGGAGAGGGGTGAGGTGGGGAAGTTTCCTGCTGGGGGGGGGCAGAAGGCCGGGCAGGGGCAGCACCAAGGCAGCCAGGCCGCGCAACCAGCGGCTTCGCTCCTCCTCCAGGCCTCTCGCCTGCTGCTCAGCACAAAAAGAAAGGAGGAGGGTGGACCCCCAGCCCCCCAGAAAGCAGCCAGGGGGGTTCACCTCGGCCACTATGGATTAGTCTCAGGAAGAACGGACCCGAGTGGGGTTTGCACCTCCTTTTTGTCCCTGTCTGCTCCAGCTGGCCCCATGTTCCCCCCTCCCCGGGACCTAAACGGGAAGCAGGAGCGGCCGGAGGGAAGGTGCTCTGGGCAGATCCGGAGGGAAAGAGCGCCAAGCCTTACCAGCACTGGAGGTGGAAAGCGGCGGGACAGTGATCGCAGCACAGAAGATCCCCTCCTTCCTTGCAGCTATCGCAGCTATCGTGGTTAGTGGCCCTGCCACTTCGCCTGGGCTCCTTCTCGGGCCTCCTGCTCTTCTTCTCCCCATCTTCGCTCTTGGGGGGAGCCAGGAGGGCCTGGATTTGCTGCACATGCACACACAGACAGAGCGGGCTCTGAGGGGCTGCACGTACCCTGACCCAGCACCCTTCTCCCCGTGCCCGCCGGGAGGACAGCGGCCCCGGGCCCCCCGGGAGGGGACTGGAGCGGGGACAGAGCCCCGGCCAAGCCCGCCCCGTGTCCGGCAGGGCCTCTCCGGGGGCCAGGCGAGCTGCCTCCGTCCCTCCGCACTTCCTTGTAAGGCCACGGGGCTCCGGGGTGGGGGGGGTTCCTCGCCATCTTGCAGTCCCGCTGCCTCCCCGGTCTGGCCCCCCGGCCGCGTCCCGGGCCTCACCTCCATCAGCCCCCCGGAGGTGTCCAGGTCGTAGACGATCGTCTTGGTCTCCATCTTCTCCCACATTCATCCAGCCCAGGAGCGGCCCCGAGAGCCCCCCCCGGCGAGAGGGAGCGAGGCGGGGACGTGCGGCGGCCCCTCAGCGACGGCTCCGCGTCGAGGCGGCGGGGGGGGG
>VWYI01046915.1:139410-153761 GCA_013399455.1 Anthoscopus minutus
GAGGCCACGCCTCTTAAAGCGGCAGTGACCCCCGGACAGCGTGGGAGGGGAGGGCGTGGGGGTCGGGATGCCATCGGGATAGCTGTGAGGTGGGCTCAAGATCCACGCTGGGGCTGTGCGTGTGGGTATATCCCCATTACAAGCTTCCCGGCCCCCCTGAGGAAGACGCCATCTCTTCTTCTAAAACACCAGTTTTTATTAATGAAACAACCAAAAGATGGGGAGGGGATCGGTATCCCCTCCAGATCGAGGGGGCGGCGGGGGCCGGGATCACCAGCCCGGGCGGGACGCGGCGGTGGCGGGGGAAGAGCCATGCCCCATGCCCACCCCGTCACTCCGGGTCTGGCCGCGCCGGAGTGCCGGGACGTGCGGGGGGGGGACACGCTGGTGGCGGAAGGGACCCCCCTGGGGAGGGTGAAGCAAGCGGGGGCCGGAGGGACACGCGGCATGCTGGGGACACGGGAGGGACACGTCCCTGCGTGGCGGCGATGGGAGACACAGGGTTGCGGGGGGACCAGCCCTGTGCTGGGCGGGGGGCGAGGGCGGAGGGGTCACCCACATGGCCACTCAAGCCCCTCGCCCACTCCGCCGGGGCTTTTTCCCCTCCCCGCTGTAGCCCCGGGGAGCCCTGTCCTTACCTGGGGGTACCCACAGCGCTGCTCCCCCTGCCTGTGTCACTCCTCCGTCGCAGGGACTGTGGGGGCTGCTGTTTTCCCCCTGCGGGGGACTGGGGCGAAGAATGGAGCCCAAAGGACAGGGTGGGATCCAGGAACCCTCGCTGGCTCAGGGGCCTGGGGGGCAGGATGGGGTCCAGGGACCCCCACTGGCTCAGCCTCTCATGAGCCCAGTGCAGGGGGCTGGGTGCTAGTGGGGCTTGGGCAGACCCCACGGGAGTCCGGGTGCATTGGGGGTGGCAGGGGGATGGCCGGTGCCCAGGTGGGTCCTGCCAAGCGCTCAGCTTGAGTCTCCTTGGGAGAGGTGTTCCCAGCCCATGCCAGGGGCTGGTGGGCACTGGGGGGCCCGGGAGGGGTGGCTGCAGTGCCCAGCTTCACGTTGGCCACACCTAGATGGACACCTCATATTCCCTCGTGTCCTGCAAAGAAAACAGACTGCAAGGGGTTGGACACTCGGCAGTGCAACGGGGTGCCTGGGACAGGGATAGGGCACCTCCCATCCCATAAGGACCTGGGGACACATCACAGACTACAGATGGCCCTGGGGATGCATGTCCCATCCTGTACATGGGTCCTGGTTTAGTGACCATCCTGCACATGGCCCTTGGATGGATATCCAAGATAGTGTGTGTGGCCCCTGGATGGTTGTCTGAACTAACGTGTGGTGCCTAGATGGATATCCCACCCCATGTGGTGTCTGGATCGATGTTCCATCCTGTGTGTGGTCCCTAACCGGATGTCCATCCTGTGAACAGTCCCTGGATAGATACATCATCCCATGGGTGGTCTCTGGGTGCCTGTCCTATCCCCTGTGTTTTTCCTGGATGGATATCCTATCTAATGCATAGTTCCTAGAGCACATGAACCCATCCCACGCCTGTCCCAGCCCATTCACAGCCCCTGGCACAGGTGGCCCACATGATACAGGGTCCCCAGGGTGCCCAGCCCCAGGTGGGGGGATGTGGGGGCCAGTACTTACTCCTGTCTCATAGGTGGGATTGTCAAAAGCTGACTCCACGGTGATATGGTCATAGGGGTGGGAGCCAGCAAGGGGCAGCTGCAGGGCTGGCTTCCCCTGGAACCTGTGGGGAAAGGGCAGCTGGAGTGGGCAGTGCGGGGCCATGGGACCCCCATGGGGTGACAGAGGCCAGCAGGCCACTCACTTGGAGAAGTAGAGATAAATGCCCCCAATGAGCAGGGCCACCACCAGCACAGGCAGGAAGACAGCGATGGCAACGTTGGTGCCCTCCAGCGTTGTCCCCGAGGGCACGGCCTTGGCTACAGCTGTCCGGGAGAGTTGAGGGTTCACCCAGGAGACATCCCACATCGGCTGCACCCTGGGTTGCCCCTCCACACTCCGGCACCCCAACACACCCTTGCCCTTACCATCCAGGTTGCGGTTGCTGTAAAACTCATCGTAGGAGGCTGGAGGAGGCGGAACAAAGAAACCAACACCAGGAATGAGAAGTGGGTTTCTGAGCGGTGCCGGCGGGGTGCTGGGGTGGGGGGTGGTCATCTCACCCGCCTTGCAGATGGGAGGGGAGCCGCTCCAGCGTGAGGGGTGCCCGGGCAGGCAGCGCAGGCTGCTCTCGCCCAGTAGCGCCCGGCCGGCGGTGCAGGAGAAGTGCAGGGTGGCTCCCGCCGGGTACAGGCGCCGCTCCGGGTTCTGCCGCCCGCCCGCCGGCACGCCGGGGTTGTGGCAGGGCTCGTACGTCTCCGCTGCGAGGCAGGGGTACGGGGGCATCAGCGCTCGCCATAGGCTTGGGGAATATGCCCGGGGAGGGGATGCCAAACTCACGGATGCACTTGGGGAGGCGGTCACTCCACTTGGGTCCCCCTGCAGCGCGGTCATGGCAGGTCAGGGTCCCAGCGCCCGCCAGGACATAGCCCTTGTCACAGACGTACTGCACGGTGGCTCCCACCGGAAATTTAGGGTTAGAGACCACTCTGCGGCTGTGCTCAGCATCCCCAGGGTCCCGGCAGGTTGTCACTGCAGGCAGGAGTGACCGATGGTGAGGGTGGCTGGGGGTGCGCCGCAGGGCAGGGGGTCCCTGGTGGGCACCACTCACCCCGCTCACAGGAGGGCAGGTCACCACTCCACGTCAGGTCCCAGTGACACATCAGGAGGTCAGTGCCAATCAGCTGGAAGCCAGGGTAGCAATGGAAGGTGACCACAGTGCCATGGAGAAGCTCCGGCTGTGAGGACGTCTTCCAGCCATTGGCGATGTCGGGCAGCTCGGGGCAGGTGTCATTACGGGGAACCTCTGTGGGCATGGAAGGCTGAGCAGGGGAGCGGGGACACTGTGGACAGCAGGGACACTGTCTAGCCATGGGCCTCACCGGAGAAGTGGATGACAAAGCCCTGCCGATAGGCAAAGGCACCAGCACCAGGGTCAGACTGGAACTGGACAGTGACATCAGCCGTGGATGCGTAGAGCTTGAAGCGGCCACGGGCGCCCGTGTACTGGCCCAGGATGCGCGCCGTCAGGTCGTCCCCATCATAGAAGGTCAGCATGTCCCCCGAGCCCAGCCGCAGCCTGGGGCAGTGGGACCGTGAGGGCAGGGAGTGCACAGATCTGCCATCCCACCATCCCCATCCCAGCCCATCCCAACACTCACACGCGGACATCCAGCATGATGCGCTTGTCCTCCTCCACATGCAGCCCCCAGATGCAGTCCTGGCCCTTGCCATACGCCTCTGGCCAGTTGGGTGACAACACCACTCCAGCCGTGTCCGTCAGCTCCCCGCTGCACACCGCTGCGGGCACACGGCAGGCTTGGCACTGCCATGGGGCAGCCACCACAGCACCCACTCCAGCATCTCACATCCAGCACCCACCACATCCTTCAGCTCCATCACACACGACAGCACAGTGGCTGCAGCATCTCTCATGCCCTATCCACAGCAACCCCTGTCACCTTCCAGCGCCAGCACCCACCACGGCATGCTGGTTCTGTCTCATTCCACTGCGGGTCGCTGGGGTCGACACACTCGATGATGGTGGAGCCCTGCTCCAGCGTGTAGCCAGGGTCACAGCTGAACTCCACAGTGGTGCCCACAGGGTACCGGGGATCACTGGCCGTGAAGTTCCCATACTTGACGAAGGGCTCGTAGCAATGCCCCTGCTCAAAGGCTGCGGGCACAGGGGCAAAGGTCTGCAGGGGCCAGGTGGGCACAGGGGTGTTTGGGTCACCTGCTACACCCTCGGCCCCATACCCTCATAGCGCAGCGCCATGCCCGCAGCAGCCCCACTGCTGTCGGTGGTGAGCTCCACGAAGAAGTGGCGCCCGGTGCTGAGCAGCCCCTCGATGGGCAGGTACTCAACCTCGTAGGAGTCGTACACCGGCGGTGCCTCCACGTTGTTGCCGTTGCGGATGATGAGCCTGGCGAGGCATGACAAGGACAGGGTGCAGAGCTGGTCATGGCCAACAGCAGCCATGATTGGGCATGGATGGTAGCCTCCAACCCCAGCCATTTCCAACAGCACCGTCCTTAGGCATGGCCAGAGGTTCTCCTTGAATACGGCCAACATGTCCTTGATCACGGCCAATGGCCATAGGCAGCCACATTCAGCCATGGTGAGCAACACCCATCCTTAAATATGATTTATGGCACCCATCCATGGCAGATCCTGTCCTTGGATATGGCCAAGAGCACACATCCTTGAACATGGGCCCATGAGGGGCTGCCCCAGGGTGCCCCCACACCCCTGTCCCCCCCAGTTTCCTCTGGAGCCAAACCTGTCATCGTCCTCTGCCAGCGACACCTTCTCGAAGTGGAGGTGCAGGCGGTGTCCATCCGGCGCTTCCAGCAGCCAGTGGCACGTCAGGTTGTTGCTGTAGTTCCCGGGAAAGCCGGGCGAGACAATGCGTCCCACCGTGGCATTCCGGACCACCCCGCCGCACGCCGCTGTGGGAGAGGGACCATCAGTGGGGTGACTGTGCCGTGCCAGCTGTCCCGTGTCCCCGTGGTGCCGGTGCTTACCGAGACAGAGGGGCTCGCGGGCGCTCCAGAAGGGGCGGGTGGCGTTGCGGCAGACGAGCTGGCGGGCGCCCTGCAGCTGGTATCCCGTGGAGCAGCGGAAACGGGCGTCCCCACCGGGGTGCAGGCTGCTGACAGAGACCTCCCCGAAAGCCGGCCGTGCCGGGAAGGGGCAGCTCAGCAGGTAGGCTGGGGACAGGTGGTGATGTTACCAAAGCTGAGGAGCAATGGACTCCCCAGAAGCCAGAAACTGCCTCCCCAGAACCTTGGAAATGCCAGAGTGTGGCAGGGCTTAAGTGAGACAGTGCCTATGGCTGCCGAGAATTATGCTAAATTAATCCATAACTGCTAAGGCAAATTAGCTCTCCATGAGCCTTCCTCACCCAGTCAGTGCCCTATTAAAACTCAGATAAACTCCTGGTGCATTGCCATGACCCAAACTAGCACCATGCTGGCAGGGAAGTTCCCAGAGGGTACAGAAGGGTCTGAGCCCCATACCTTGGTAGTGAAAGTGGTAGGAGCCAGGGCTTGGGGGCCGGGGGCTCTGGAAGCGGAGGGTGAGGAGGTTGGCTGGGCTGCGGATGACCTGGCCCCGCAGCAGGAAGGACTCGTTGGCCAGGAGGTTGGGCTCCAGGCCTCCCGCACTCTCCACTGTCAGCGTCTCCCCTTCTGCCAGGCTGATGTTCTCGACCTGCAGGGGACGCAAGTGTCACCACGAGAGCATCACCTGATACCTGGCTGGGAGCTGGTTCCCGAGCGGCTTCTCTGCGTTCGATAGCCCACTGGAGCTTGACTGTGCAGGGCAGCACCTTTCAAACATGGTTAGCAGTGCCATAAATCATCCCCCACACCAAGAATAGCAGGGCCCAGCCTGCAGCTCTGCCAGAGCACCACAGCACAGCCAGCAGAGCACCATGCCGGCAGCCTTGCAGCCAGCCAGCCTCGCCCTCTGGAACAATTTGCTATTAATGATACTAATTAAGCCGTGCTGCATGATGAGGAGCAGCAGCACTGGTGAGGGCTGGAGCAGGGCTGGTGGTGGAGATGCTGCCTCGGGCTCACTGTGCCTTTCCACAAGCCATGGCACTGCCCTGAGGTGGCTTCAGCAGAGATGGGGACACATGGCCACGTGCCACTGATGGGAGCAGCACGCGGCCTCAGCACAGCAGGATTTGCTGTCAGTCTCTGCCCCTGGCAGATGGGCGCTGCGTGTTCCTGGCCCTGCAGCACAGCGTGGCACCTGCTGGCGCTGCTCACACCTTCTCCATCAGGGCTTCATTAATTAAATCTCACAGCACTTCTTTGTGGTGGGTGCCAGCCACAGCAGCTGGTGGGCACAGAGCATCCTGGGACATCCCACCAGCTCACGTACCCAAATCCCTGAGCTGGGGACTGAGGGAAGGCAATGCCCTGAGCCAGCTCTCTTAGCTTAGGGCCACAGGAATAGGGACAAGGACAGGGACAAGATCTGCTGTACCCTGCACAGACACACAGAGTAGGTGACACACCACACTTTCCTGCAGGCACTTGTCACCCTGGCCCACCCTCAACCCTCAGCTCACCTTGAGCTCCACACCATAGCCAGGGTAGACAGAGATGGTGTAGGTGCAGTCCAGGCTGCCATCATAGGAGACACCAGCTGGCTCTGGGGACACCAGCCAGCCCTCGGGACCCGCCAGCGTCCGGTTGCAGGGAGCTGGTGACAGAAGAGACCCCAGTTCAGCCCCACTTCACCTCAGCTGCACCTGACTCCCTCCCTGGCACTCACCTGGCCCCTGCAGTGTGGTGACAGTGGTGGTGGTGATAGTGGAGGTGGTGGTGGTCCCCTCCTCATCCCCAGGCCCCACAGTGGCCCTGGAGCGGGGTGCCAGGGATGTGCCAGCCGTGGTGGCTGCCTGGCTGGGGGATGCAGTGCTTGATTCTGGCACCCCAGAGGGAGACCACGAGGGGTCTGCACCTGGCACAGCCCCCCATGCCTCCCCCCATGGCCCGGGGCGCCCCGCTGGTGTGGTCAGCGGGTCAGTGGGGAAGGCAGGCCGGGGCAGGGCGGGGGTACGGGGTGAGGGCTCGGGTTCTGGGGGGCCAGGGGCTGGCTGGAGGCCAGCAGCAGGGAGGAGGGGGCCGGCGCCAGCAGGCAGGAATGGTGCCTGGGCCAGATAGTCCTTCTTCAGGAAGGCTTCGTGCAGCAGGTCCTCCAGCAGCGGGTGGTGGTTGAGGATCTTGAGCGTGGGCGCCGTGCTCACAAAGCGAGCCTCTGCCTCCCACTCTGCCGGTGTGGGCAGCGCTGTTGGCTCCACCTCAGCGCTCTCCCCAGTCTTCCTCGCCAGCCCATTGAAGCCTGGAGGGAGGAAAGAGTGTGGGATGCTGGGGATCTGTGGACTGATGCTGTTCTGGGGACTGGTGACGCACCAGGGGGTGATGCTTTGACACTGTGCCCTCAGTGGCACCTGGGACCAGTGCTTGGACACGGACTGATGCTGGATCAGGTATGGATGCAGATCTGGGGAGTGATGCTGGTGCTGTGACACAGAGCTGTGCTGCACTGGGGACCACCTTTTCCCATGGACAGACCTACACCTGCAGGCCAGTGCTGCTCCAAGGGCTAACACTTCCCTGCATACCAATATTCCCCCAAAACCAGGATGGCAAACAAGCAAATCAGCCACATGCAGCGGGACTGTGACACCCTCTTCCCAGCATACCCTTCACTGGGGCAGCCCTAGCAACTAAGCCCTGGCTAATTAATGCACATCTGCAGCTTGTACCACGTGAAGAGGTGCCCACTCCTCCTGTGAGCCAGCCTTGATGGGGACAGCCCTGGATTGGGTGTCCCTGATCACAGATTATCCTTCACCGCAGAGGTGGCCGTCCTGTGCCAAGGTTCTCTTGTGATTGCACATTCCCAGGGTGCAGACACACTGTTAGTTACCATGACTGCCATGACCAGCTGTGCCAGGAATGTCACAGGAGCCTGGACACTTGTACCCTTTTCCAGGCTGCCAGAGAGCTCAGCTTCTTTCCAGCCAGGCTGCCCCTGAGCAGTGTGAGTCTGTAGGGAACCCCCTACTCCATCGAGGCTCCCCCCTCTCCCACCCACAACCACAGGAATTCCCCTGCCACTGCCCCGTGTCCCTCCCAGGCATTAGTCCCTGAACAAATCCCCAGCATGCCTAGCCCAACAGCTTACGGCCTTTAGACCAAAAATAAAAGAGAATTTAATCAGCCCTAATGAGTCACCCAGCATCTCCCGCTCCTGGATCTGGCACAGCACCGTCCCCTCTCCTGCTGGGCACAGCTCAGTGCCACAGCAGAGAGGATACCGTGGTGACACCTGGCATCCCTCTGAGGCCCCGGTGTGGGACACGAGGCCACGGTAGCGCGTGGGCACGTCTTTCCACCGAGCAGAAGCACTGATGACACGATACTGCCAATTACCGGGTAATTATCCCTATCCGTAGCAGGGCAGGGCCCCGCGAAGATTAATTACTCCGCGACTGCTGCTTTTAAGGGACAATTAAGAGACATTATCTTGGGTGTGCAGCGTAGTGGGGAGCCGCTGGGTGCTGGCAAGGCGTCTTGACACCGCTGCTACCCACCCCCTGTCCCCACCACCCCTCTGCCATCACACCTGGATGATGATAATGCCCTGGGCACAGAGGCACAGCAGGGACACCTGCCCACACCAGCTCCAAGAGGTTTGCTTGCCCCCCAGCAAGTCCAGAATTATATTTTAATAGGATCCATTTATTAGAACATAAAAGTTAATGAGTTTATACTGAAGGGTGCCAAAATCTCCGTTAGGCTTTAATAGCAGATCAGCGCTCAAGGGCTGGGCCCTGCACCACCACCACTGCCCATTGTGATGAAGGCTGGTCTGGAGAGCCCACCCAGCCCCCTGGACTCTCCTGTCCATGAGCATCTCGCCTGCCTGTGGTGCTGGGGGACACAGTGGTCCCCATGGAGGCTACTGGCTAAGGCCAGGCCTCACAGCAAGGATCCTACAAAAGGTCCTATCTGGATACTGAGCACTCTGGGCTGGGCAGTGTCCTGGCACCAGGCACTGCCCTGGGCTCTGTACTACAGAACGCTCTTGGCACCAGGGGATGGTCGAGATTGGGGATACTCTTGACCCTCAGGGAATGCAGGATGCTCAGGACACCATGGGAAGGCAGGAAGTGCCCAGCTGCTGACACCCACGCCCCATGAACACCACAGTATTAGATCCTCCACAGATGTCTCTAAGCAGCTTATCTCCAGTGCCACAGCTATGTCCCTCCCATGTCCCCAAGGTGACCAGGGGCTGCTGACATGGCACTGGCTACCCAGCACACACCCTTCTGGGCCCTGGCACCCAGAAGCGACCCCAGTTCAGTGGGGCAAAGGGGCTGTCGAGTCCCCAGTAGCCATGTGCCTGTTGGGGTCCCTCGGCATGCTGGCCGTGGCAACAGCCGGGATGGGGTCCTGATCCCTCCCACTGCCTTTGTCGGGCGGGAGTTTATCAACAGCAGCCGGGAGATGCCAGAGACTAATCCGGCTGTGGTGGGCGGAGCCCCCCCGGGGGAATCGATGCCGCCTGCTGTCACAAATAAATAAATAAGGCGGCACGCGGCCGCCCAGGGAGCACCGATCGATGCTGCCCGCCAAGAAAGCAATAACAGAGTGCCCGGCTCAGGGAGGGGACAGGGCAGGGCCCTCGCTGGCCCCAGGAGCATCACAGCGCCGTGGCCCAGTGATGTTCCGTGCCTCAACTTCCCCACCTGTAGGAGGGGGCAGGCAGGAGGCGCAGGCACGCGGGTGCCTGGTACAGGGTGAGGGCAGGGGGCTGGGCCTCACAAGATTCTAGGTTTATTTTCTAATTTAAAATCCAATCTGGCTTTGCCCCCATGGCCAGGACCAGCAGCTGTGATGAATGAGCTGTCAGGCAGCTGATGCCATGCTTCCCCACCCACAGCCTCCCTGTCCCATGGCCTCCAAACCCCCTGAACCACCTCTAGCCTCCATAACAGGAGCAGGAGAGGGAACACACCCTATTGATGCCAGATCCCTACCTGCCCCCCTGCCCTGGTGGCCCTGAAGACCCCAGGCAGAGAGCAGGGCTTGCTTCCAGGTGTGAAGGCAGCATGGGAAGGAGCAGGCAGGGAATACAGGTGGGTGCAGGAGGCGCAGGTGGTGGGTGGGCAGGTCTAGGCAGCGTGGGAATTCAGGCATTGTTGGGATGCAGGCAGGGGTGGGTGTAGGCAGGCAGGAGCGCACAGATGGTGTGAGGGTGAAGGCAGGGGCGGGTGGGCACGGGCAGGACTGTGCAGCCAGCTCCTCTGCCACCCAGCTGTCACCACAGACGAGCCACCGGCACCCAGCATGGCGAGCTGGCGCCTATGCTGGCATCCATGTCCTGCCACCTCCACCCTGGCACTATCAGTGACCCCAGATGCCCAGGGCCAAGCTGAGACTGTTAGAGCAGCTGGAGCAGGGACCCAAGGGGCTGCCCTGATGCCCGGGGACGCCGCTGGTGAGCGCGGCCGCCAGCCCTGGCAGCTATCGGAGGAGCTCGGCTTTAATATTCATGGCAGCGCTGGCGGGGAAGCGTTTGACCTTGTATGTTTTGCAATTCTCCTTGAATTGAACAGTCATTTACCCGCTGACACATGTCACATCACCGCAACCGGCTCCCTGGAGCATCGCGGCGGCTGACACAGCGAGCACCACCGGCACCGGGCGGGCACGAGGGCACAGCCCCGCCGGAGCTGCCGCCCATCCCCGGGGCTTTCCTCCCTTCCCACCTGGCCGATGCCAGTGGTGCCCTTGTCCCCTCCTCGCCACCCACGGCCCATGTAATCCCCCTTCCCCATTCTCCCTGTGGAGCTAATGGGTTTCTACAGCAATTTCCCTGCGTGGCAGCAGCAGTGATAAATTGTATGTCTGCTGCTATTTCAGACCCAAGCGCTGTGCGGTGCCGTGTCCCCCCCTCCCTGGGCTGACAGCACCCAATCAGCCCCTCCAGACCCTCCCTCAGGATTTTCTGTGATGAATACCCCACTGCTGGGCAGCACCCATTCTGTGACACCTCACAGTGGCCATGATGCAGGTGCCCGGTCCCCACGGGGCTCAGTGCAAGCTCTGGTCTCTCCCAGGACCCAGCACAGCTCACCCCTCTGGGTGGCAGAGGGGCATCTAGCCCTCGGGGCACCCCTGGGTGCTGGGGATGTGTGCCCAGTGTGGGCAGGAGTCAGGCACCGTGAGCTGCCCACCCAGCTCCCGTCTCCCCTTCCCTCCGCCCACTGCCGGAGACAGTAATTGAAATCGGTTGCGGGAGGCGAGCGAGAGCCGCTTGTCGGGCTCCGCGTTGGGCTGCTCAGCCATGTCATACTTCCTGCAGACACCATTCCCTCCCATCGCCGCCTGCTCCTGCCAGAGCCAGCATTGCAGCTGCCCCCACCACTCTGTCTCTTCCAGCCAGCCCCACATCCTGCCCCGGCACCGCTTTTCCTAGAGGATCAACCATCCAGTTCTGGAAGCCACTAAGGGCTGATTTTACAGCCAACATTCTTCCTTGGTGCCACCCCCCAGGGCATCTGGGGACCACCAGAGCCTGCCCTGCCCAGGCATCACCTCGCTCATGGCCTGCTGCTGGCTGATCTGGCATTTCAAGCCCCTCTCTCCATTTTCACAGGGTCAGAGCAGTGCTCTTGCAGCTGATTAATATTTGATCCCTTCAGCACAGCTCGTTACTGCATTTAAATTATATATGTAATAATTCCTACTGGCACAGCGAGCATGCAGGATGGCTCTTGCCACTTCTCCTGCAGGCTGGGGGCCGAGCAGATCCCCAGCCTTGGCCAATGGGACCCCCTGGCACCTCAGAGGATGTGTTGAGCAGTGCCAGGTCTCAGCACAGGGCAGGCTAGAAGCAAGCCAGGCAGACAGAGACCCAGCTGTCTCTAAGGGGTCCAGGCAGCCCCCTCATGCACCCGAGGATGCTCACGGAAGGAGCAGTGCTGGTCCTCTGGTTGTCCCCATCTCCCCAGCAGCAGGAGGAAGTGATGCTGCCACCCCCGAGCTCCTGGCTGCGACTGGAGGGAATCCATTACCTCCTTGGTTATAGGCAGCTTTCAGAGGCAATCTTTCAATTGTGTGCATTTAAAGAATTGATTGGAGGCGAAATTATCCTCTCCCGTCAGAGCCGCTGGAGACACAACTTCATTCTCCTCCCCCGGGGGCTGTTGGTGCTCCCGGGAGACCCCACAGCCGGGGTCAGCCTCAGGCTCCACCCTGGCAGGGACTGCACACGGGAAGGGACAGCTCCAGGAGAGCCGTGCCAGCCCGGGGCTCCCACCAGCCGCACAGAAGGGAAGGGGAAATTTTCTACTGCTCCAAACTAGGCCTGGGGGTGCCCTTGTCATGTCCTTGCCCAAGCTTCTTTGCACCCCATTCTTCCCCATATTCCCACTGCTCTGGCTCTACCTGGCAGTCCTGCCTGGCACAGCACCCTGTGCTGAATTCATCCCCGCCGCTGCGAACCCACAGCCGATCCCTGCGGCAATCGGGCTCCTGGGAAATGGTGGGAGTGGATGGCTCAGCCTGCGCCCCACATCCCCGCGGGACAGCCCTGCCCTCTCGCTCCCTGGCTTAAGAGTATTATCCAGATAATCCTGGCCTGGCGGCACGGCGGCGTAGCGGTGACGAACTCCTCCGAGGCACGCAGGGCATGAGCACACGCGCCGTTAATTACTGGAGCCGGCGCCTGCCTCCTTCCCCAGCCCCCTCCTCACACCGAGACCCCAGCCAGCCCCCACATCCCCAGGGGCACCGTGTCCCCCAAATACATCACCCCTATGGGCACACTGCATCTGGCTGATGCTGGATGCCGTGGCACAGGCCCTGTGCCCCCTGCTACAGCCTGTGCTGCTTCCTTATGCCCCAGGTTGCCGGGACCCCAAATGACAGGGGGCTCTCTCCAGCGTGGCTAAGATGACCCCCCCCCCTAAAAAAAGATGCCTGGCCTTCCATGGAGAGCTGGGGAGAGGGGCTGCAGTGGGACAGGGCTGATGGAGCTGTGCCCGGCACTGTATCCCTCAGCTGCACCAGTGCTGCGGGGTCCAGACCCCACTTCCTGCTGGGGTAAATCCCTGTGGACATCAGGGGCTGGTGGTGCCCCACAGCTGGGGCAGGAGAGAGGATCAGAGCCTGCATTGCCACCACTCAGACTATATTACCAAGCTCCCCAAGCTGGATGAGTGGTCCAAGCCTCCCTGACACCATGTCCCTCAGACCCATGGCTTGTCCCCATCATGCGCCAGCCATAGATGCCGAGTCAAGGCCACAGTGACACAGAGCATGGCAAAGCTGCAAGGAACCCCAGGTGCTGCCTGGGAGCCCTTCCTGATGGAGGATGGGGAGCTTGAGGCACGAGCCATGCAGGCAGTTCCCAGTACATGATGAGGGGATACAGGGTGGACAGGACCCCATGGGTCTCAGCCCTGAGAAAAGCTCAGCACCTCCCAGGGCATCCCTTCTTTGAAGACTCTGGGAAATGCACATGCAGTGTTTAATTAACTTTATTGATATTCAGAAATTAGGGGACTGACTAGAGGTAATTGCTCATTAGAAATCATTAAATTGACACAGTAAGCACCAGCCTCCCTTGGGGGAAGTCTGCCCTGCTCAGCGCCCTGCTCCCAGGACAGAGCCAGCGACATGGACCCTCCCCAATTCCAATTTTTCTGCCACCCCAGCAGGGCAGGAGATAGGGGTGCCATGGCATTGCCCCACTTGCTGTCCCCATCCACCCCCTTTCCCAAGAAAGAAGGCTGTGGCAGCAGCCCCAGGCAGCACAGCGAGCTGGGAATAGCAACGGGCTCAGGACCACGGCGCCCTTCCCCGGCAGGGCTCCGCTGCCAGATGGGGAGTTTATGTAACTCCCCGCACGGCTGCTGCCTGCAGCCGGTGCCCACATCCCGCATCCCACCGGGGCCAGCACGGCTGCACCACGACCCACCCATCGCCCCATGCACGGACACGGTGCTCAGGAGCACCCCAATCCCCGACGGGTCTCCCTAAGCCTTGGAGGGTCCTCCGTTCTATTTTTGGGGCAGCGGAGCTGCGAGGCATCGAGACCGCTGGTGCCCCACGGGTGGCAGAGACGAGGAACCGAGCTGGGTGTTGGCTGCTCTCCTTGGCACACCAACACCCGCCCCCCCTGCGTCCCCCGCGGAGCCGGAGGGGTCACCCCAACAGGGAAGAGAGGGGCAAAGAACAGAACGTCCCCGGTGCCCCCACCCGGCAGTGGGGACCGCAGGCACGGACGGGCTCAAGGCACAGCCAGCCTGAGGGTGGCTCGAAGGGCTCGGTGACGGCAGGCGCGGGTCCCGCCGTGCCTGCCCAGCCCCCGGCGCAGCGATGCTCCTCCGAGTCGGTAACACCGGCGGAGCGGCCGCCGCCGGAGCCTGCCGGGGGCGGCGTTGCACCAACCCGGCTGCAAAACGCTCTGGCGCGTCCCCGGAGAGGGTGGCGGTGGGGCGGATAACGGGGAGGGAAGGGGGGGAATCTCGGTTCACCGGCGGAAAACGGGAAGCATCCCTTCCGCACCGGGGAGAGCGAGCACGAGTTGGCAAAGTTTGACGGCGACGGAGGTGGGTTGAGGCCACCCGGTAGCGAAAGGTGGTCGGTATGCACGGCGGGGATGACCCGGAGTGTCG
>VWYI01046916.1:1669-113018 GCA_013399455.1 Anthoscopus minutus
ATTGAGTTAACATACATCAGTCTTTTTGAAATCTGCCTGTATGACTATGCTGGAAGCAGTTTGTAAATAAGAAGTGTTGGCCATTTTAACTCTGTCTAGGATGGGTCCAATGTCTTTTTATTTTAAAATTAAAGACAATTAATTTATCTTTAATTAAGATTTAATATAATCAATTGTATTGACAATTAATTTTAATTTGTCAGTACATTAGATTCTTACTGATGCCTAAAAACATTTTCTGATTCTGTGTGAGAGGAAGCAAAGACTGTGGCTCTAAACATAAATATTTTATCTTCTACTAGAAAGAGGGACATTCATATTTTTTTCTAGCTGTCCCTTTAAAAAGTCTTGCACATTAACCAAGTTCTGGTACTGAAAACTTAAGGGGGTCATTTAATGTTAAAGCTCAGAATTAGAGCATGAGCCTTTCTGCTTTCTCCATGTATGTGTAGGAATGATGTGCTAGGTCAGTCAGAGGCCTTATGGACGTATAATACTCCTAAAAGTCTGTCTGGTCTTAAATAAGATCCAGAAATAGGATGGATTGCAACCATTTCTCATTAAATCTAAGTTGAGATGAGTGGGATTCTATTTAGATCTGCAATGTTTAGAGCTAGACTAATGTTTGTAGAATTAGGACTAAATAACCTCTTATGATATGTTATTTGGGAATTTCTATTTTATTGCTTGTCTTCTTGTTTCAATAATTTAAGCAGAAAAGGAATTATTTTTTCCACTACTATATAATACTGAAAAACACAGATAATTTTACACTTAGTACTTAATTTTTATCTTTTGCTTACATTTTTAGATTAAAGAATGACAGTGGTGACAGAGTTTCCACCGTCCAAGCAAAACTCAACCAGATATCCAAACTTCAATGTAAGAATCCAATTATTTCAGTTGAAGGAACAAGTGCAATTAATGGGGGAGAAGATGGTGGTGACAAAAGTTGAATTGTGTAAGACATCTGGGGATCCCTTCATCAGTCTTTCCTGCTGCAGAACAAGATGCCAACTGACAAGGAACTGCAAGTGTTGCACTTCTTAATCTCAAGAATCTCATGAGTTTCTCCATGTGGAATTTAGCCCTTAGAGCAGTTGATGGAAAAATATTAGAAAGTTGAATTAGAGAAAAAGATGATGAATTATCATGAAACAAACTCCTTACTTCCAGACATAAATTGTTTACATTTTTTTTTGATTGCTTTTTTGCTGCACATTAATTCAGTGAAGTAACTTTATTGGTTTAAAATATTTTTAGGATTGAGTTGAATGCATATTCAGGGAAATAAAAGAACTATTTACCTTGTTTTCAAGAGAATGGCATGTAGTATTATCATGGGATTGTTTTCCCTATCCCTTCTTATTTAAGAAAAAAGAAATTTTCTTTTGCTGTGTAGTGGAAGCTGTGCCAACTCTGGCTAATTTTATTTTTTAAACAGTAAGAATAATAAAATAGATTTGTCTGAGCATTTTTGTCTCCCTCATCTTTTGTTATTTAAACATTCCTAAATTGTGTTAAATCATTCTTCACTTACCATGACTGAGAAGGTTTAGAGTAAACTTGCGAGTTAAAATGCAAAACTGGCATCCAACTTGGCTTTCTGAAGAAATAATATCAGTTTTTTTCATGTTGCTCAGTGCAGCCACTGCACATACACATCTCTTTCATCCAGACTTAGTGCTCTTTTGAACAAAGGCTGACAGTTTAATCTTGTGGTGTCTGCTAAAGCCAAATTGTGCTGACTTATGCCTGTAACTCCTTCCTGCTTTTCAGTAATGGGGCAGATGAAACCTCCCAGCTGAACAGAGGGTCCTTCTGCCATCTCCAGCTCAGGACAGACAGACTTTACTACAATCTGGAAGTTTTATTAGTAGGAATTTTGAGAGGACCTCGTGTATTTCAGGACTTGCATGTGCGTGCAGAGTGGAGAAAATTCACCTTTGCCAGAGTTTGTAGTGGGAGGCAGGAACTGAAGCACTCACTCCATAGCATCAGTCTGTGGTGTCCAGAGTAGTGAAGAACACAAAAATGCTATGGGTCTTATTTGGTTCCCAGTCCTGTATGGTCAGTACTTACTCCTCCAACATGATTTTTTTTGTAGGTAACTTTTTTGCACTGAGGTGCTTTAGCCCCAATTCAGCAGCTACCTGCGCTTGACCACATAGATGAATTGTACTGTTGACTGCATGGATATTTGTAGAAGTATCAGCAATGCTTTATGTGGAAATGACTTTTGTAAAAGCTTATGAATCTGAAATACCTGAAAACTGCTGCTGCCGAGTTTATGAATTACCACTATTTGTTATGTCTTTTTATAGACCAAGCATTGCACTTAAATATTTACCAGTTTCAACAAGCCACTGTGAAGGTTCAGGTGCCCTTGTTGGATTTCAGAGATTTATACTGCCAAGCTCCTGCATGGAATCTGTTCACTTGAGCTTGCCTTCAAACTTTGAAAATGTTTAGGTTGCACTTAAGTCAGGGGACATTTACAGTCTTCAGTTCTAAGACTTGCATAAATTCCTCACTGTTTATGGACAAGAAGTGTGATACAGGGTGAACTTCTGATAACTCTTCTCACACGTTTGCATTAAATTTTGAGACTTGTTTTTCTGTGATGACAGAAAAGCTACTGCATGCTTTCCCAGTTTGCAGCTTGGGAGAAGCAGAGGTATACATAATCCAGTTTCAGCGTGACTGCGCTACCTTTCAACACAGGTTTGAACTCTGCCTAGGGGTGCCACTTGGTTGAAGTATAAATGAACGTTGTGCAGTAGAAGGATATGTCTTTCTTCAAGCAAAATATAATTTCATATTGATCCATGTGAAACTTGATGGCTTAGCAGTTCTCTAGGATGCAAAGCCTTCCTAAACTGCTGATTGAGATAGTCACAATCTCCTGACGAGAACATACTGCTCTCTGGGTGTAGTGTTTTGATTATCTCTGGAGAACAAGGAGGTGGCAATTTGATGGGAGCATTGTCTTGGAGAAAACATCTTACACACAGCTCTTACCAGGCAGTTTAGGCTCTTGAGAAGATAAAGGAAAAATATGTTACAGGTTTCTCTGTAGTTAGGTGGCTTCCACTGCAATATCTATGGAAGGAAAAGCTTGACAGCCAGCATCTTGTGTTTTTTTGGGGGAAAAAAAAGATGAATCTCTGACAACATGTAACAGTGTACCAGGTAGCATGTTTGAATTGAGGGGTCACTCAGCTATTTTTATTGTTTGATGTTTGGGGATTCTGGTGGAAGAGAGTTTGTTAGTGCTTAAAATCTTTTGGTTTGATAGGTGCATTGGTTTTGGGATACAAGGAAAAGTATTGATAAAAACAAAACAATGAACATGAGCTGCAGACATGGTGGTCTTAAGTGTCTTTTATTTTGCCTGCTGATACTGAGAAGCAGGTTCGTGGCTAGGTGTTTGATTGTTGAATTATTTTGTTTAGTTGTTGCAAAATGTCTTCAAACAGTAACTTGAAAAACTGTTACAGGTAGAAATTCCCCTGTCAAACCATTCTTTTGCTCTCTTTTTTTTCAGTACTTTATTTCCTATAGACAGAGAAAGCTGGTTTCCAATAACTATGCTGTTTTTCCCTCCTTCAACTCCTAGAAAAGAACCAAGTGTCACAAATACTAATTTTTTCCCCTTTGCTCTTTCCTGCTGTTGTTGCCAGGGTTTGTTCCCACTTGTAAGCAAGCGGTGCAGGAAAGACAGGGACGGGGGAGGAGTTCGGACTCACTGTGCAAATACATACAGACACACTTATCTAAATTGATGGCTTGTTGAAAAAAATCACAGGTGAAGCAAGCAGCCAACAATGGCTCACTCAGAGGCTCTCTTAGTGCTGGAAAATTTCATAGGTGGCAAATTTGTTCCTTGTTCCTCCTACATAGACTCCTATAATCCAGCCACCGGAGATGTCTATTGCAGAGTTCCAGACAGTGGCAAAGAAGAGGTGAGTACTATTCACATGTTCAAAGAAGTGAAAAATGTTAATGCATGTAACAGTAACCTTTTGACTGAGAGAGGCTGGAGGTGAGAGAACAGAAAAATGGTTGCTTCAATGCTTAAATAAGTAAATTCTTGATTATATTGTAGAATTATGTAATCCACTGCTGCCACAGAAAATGCTGTCATGTCTTTACATTTTGCTATTTGAAAGTCCTGCTCAGGATTCTAAGCTGGTGTGAAT
Organism: Anthoscopus minutus; assembly: GCA_013399455.1. Lineage (NCBI taxonomy): Eukaryota > Metazoa > Chordata > Aves > Passeriformes > Paridae > Anthoscopus > Anthoscopus minutus. The sequence goes on from VWYI01046916.1 coordinate 5,872, forward strand.
CAACAAAGCTACAGTAATTTGCATGGAACTCCTTTAGCTCACATGGTAGGAGATGCCTTGTGCATAAATTAACAATAACACCCAGACAGGCTGTAAATATAAACAATCTGTAAGTGAGAACAGTGTTTGTTGATCTCTTCTGTAAATAAATTTAGACACACCATATGTAACTGTTTTCTTTCTTAGTGTCTTGATTATTTGCTGTTTCATTTAAAAGGGGTTTTGGCTTGGTGTCTCTTCTCTGAAGATGGTAAAAAGCTTTCAGACCTCTCTGGATTTTATATTAGCAGTTGGATATTCAGTGGCTGTCGTTTCTTTATAACATACCCTGTCCTCTGCATCCATAGGGTTTCCTGGTCTTGTGCTCTCTACTGGGGTGAATGTTTTCTGGAACCCTGTACATATTCAGGTGTGGATGGGCAATGATATTCATCAGGGGAGCCGCAGTTTCATTGATGCTGCTTTATAGGGGACCTACAAGTCTGTGTCCAAAATAGTGTTTCAGACTCATTGAAGGCAGAAGTGACTGGACAAGCTTGGATAGCACAGAGGGCTTGGAAAATATGGTCAAATTGTGGACACCATTTTGAAGATGCTTTTTAAAACAAACTACTACAGTATGTAGCTGTTCCCTTCACCTGCACTTCAGCCTTATTGACAGCTTCTCTCAGCAGAAACCTTTGCACTGTAATTTCAGCTGGGTAAATATTTGTTAGATGCTGATGACCAAGGGTTAAAGAGTAACAGGCTGGGTTTGTTGGAATACATCTGTATAAGTTCATTCCAATCCTAATTTTGCCTGAAAAGTTTGCTCTTTGATGTGCAGGTGCAAATCTTCCTGTCCACTCATTTTCAAAATCATTGAAACCAGAGAGATCTGAGAATGCCAGAGGCTGCTAGCAGCTCTAGGGATACAGTTCAAACACACTAAGAGCAATGCTTTTCTCTTTCAGCTTTCTGAGTTAGTGCTTGTGTGTAGCAATGGGAACCCAATTTAAAGACCTGTAAATTTGGTGCGTGCTTTAGTCCTGCCTTTAGACAACTATACAAGAAGGCTGTGCTCTGCAGAGCTGGCATCCGCTGGTGACTTACGGAATATGCTGAAGAAAATGCAATCATATACTACTTGAGATTATCTAGAGATACCAAAGTAAGCATCTAGACCAGAGTTCAACAAAGGACTCAGGATGCTGGTTTCTATCAAGGCTCAATGTCCAGTTGCATATTATCTTGGTTAATTTTACTGGGAAGTTAGAAGGTGAAACAAGGGGAGACAATGAGTCTGTTGCTGACTGTGGAGTTTAACACCAGGTCAAATGCTGTGGCCATTTTAGCCACTTTCTGCCAAAAACACTGATTTTTTTTTTCTAGGGTTTAGTTTGTTCCCCAGCTAGATATCTTAAGTTCTACATAGCAATACCACAGCAAGATAAGCAGATGTCCTGTATATCCAAAACACAGGCTGATGAAGACTAATTAGTGCTGGCAAATATCTACTTTAAAAGCACTTCTCCTTAAAGAACCTGGCTCCTGCACATCATCCCCTGAAAAAGCAAACATCTTGTCCTGAGGGCAGTTCATCCTGGGGTATTTTCATAGCAACCTTTTAAGATGGATCTGGATTGTGTGTTGTTTCTCTCTCTTGTGCAGAAAAGCAGAAGGAAGTGTTTCAGACACAGGAGTTCATAGTTGAATTCTTATGCATGTTTTCTTTGTGGCTTGACTTTCTTTGCTGGCTTTTGCAAGTCAAACTAAGTAACTGTTTAACCTTTGTATCCTTAGTTCTCTACAAATCTCTCTCCTTTTTTCCTCTTACTTTTTCTTAGATTAATCTACTGCCACTTAATTCCTTCCTTTGCCAGTTTTCTTCTCTGCTGTTTGTGAAAAAGCAGTATTTTTTGTCCTTCTAAACACACTGAAGGGCTAAAAATGCAGACAGTATTGATTATCTCCTCCCCTGGAAGCGCCTGGTGGAAAAGGCCATAGAGGAGAGGACAGATCAGCAGCAGCAGCAGCACAAGATGGGAGGGTGGAAGAACAAATTAGTTAGTGAAGGTGGTATGGTTGCGCAGAGGGTGAATGTTTTCAGGGTAGCATGGCATCTACACTGGACTCAGTCGGGAAGCTGCAGTTCCCCTTTCCCAGGCCTGGTTTGGTCCTGCTTCAGCTGCTCGGTGGCTCTCAGCCTGCTGCCATCAGCACTTGAGCAGGAGGTTGTTGAACTACAGTCGAAAGAGAAGAGTCTAGGTTTCTGAGCTTGGTCAGTGATCCATGTGACCCTCTGTACACTGGTGCATTTCCCACCTTGCCCCCTGCAATGGTGTTGTTCTGGCTTTCAAACTCTGTGTGTTTTTATAGGGCCCATAAATTCTGATGTGTGTGGGAGGGGGAAGGAGAAGGATTAGATAGATTTTATTTTTTTAGTTGCTTGAACTTTTGTGTCCTTGTTAGTAAAATGTCTTTGGAGTATCTGTAAATTATTTTGTGATGGTTTTTGTAAGACCTGTCACAATCTGAAGGAATAAAGTTGGAACTCAGTTTTGTGGAACTCGTGGAAAGGAGACTTCAGTGACTTCATGGGAACTAGAAATACGGCAACATTCAGAGAGGTCATAATGGTCTGATTAATATTACATCAGCATCCTCCTAGTTATTGATTTTGGCAGATTTCCAAAACTGAAGAAATTGTATGAGCAAAATTTTAGGAACTCAGCTAAGACAGCTTTGACTAAACCACAACTTTGATGCATATATTAGACATTTGGAGTATTGAATAAATGACACATAGGAAGCAAAAGATGGGAAATAAGGCAGTTAATTAAAATATGGGAATATATTGATGACCATCTTTAGTTAGTGTGAGACTGGTAAACATGAAGAAGGAACTGCTTATAAATCAACAGATGAACGATGCAGGTTCATCTGGAACTTCCATTTAAGAGTCCAGAGGAAATGACTGATGGGACAGAAAGCCTTCTTCTAAATTTTAATCCTTTGAAGATGGTTCTGCTTCAGAAAAGTGGTGGTAATCTGCCACTGTTCAGAAATGTCAGGTTGAAGGACTGTGCAGCAGTCATGTACATCTCAAGCAGAATACTGATAGGAGTGATGTGCATCTGTATAACTGCATATGATTCTTATCTGTAGACTTTGTTAGGTGTCTGGCAAGAGAACTGACTAAACCCCCACAGATTAAAAAGGAACTTTTTTTTTCTGTGAGGGCATTAATGACTTTCTAGCTGCGATCAGGTAAGAGGCATTTTTTCTCTGAGTGTCCATTGCCTAAATACATTCTTAGTCTTTGTTTGAACCAAGTGGTGGAAATCAAGAGCTAGAAGAGCACCCAGCCCCTTACTTTCATCATTGCTTGGTGTGGCTGAAGTCTTGCGTTGAAAGGCTTGTGCATGTTTGGACTGAAGATACATTTGCCCTGGGAAGATTCTTGCTCTTTCCTCCATAAGAAACAAGATTCTTTTTTGTTTTGACACTTCCTGTCTCCAGTTGACCAGTCCAGCATTTCTTCCAGGCCTGGAGGGTGGCCCACAAGTTGCTGTAATTTGGAGAAAAACAAGAGTTCCAGTGGAAGTTTCTTTTCTAGATATTCTGTTTCAGTAACAGTTCTTGAATTAAGGGATAGTGTCTTGATAACAGTGGAGAAGCTCTAAGGAGCTGTCATCTTCCCAGCAATGTGATCTGGATTATTAGTTTCTGAAATATTAATTCATATGCTGTTTAATATTTTCTTAAGCCTTTTGTTAGCATTCACCATCCCTCTTTTGCTTTTTTAAGGTGGAAGCTGCTGTCAAAGCTGCCAAAGATGCCTTCCCAATTTGGTCCTCAAAAAGTCCATTGGAAAGATCTCAGATCCTGAACAAACTGGCAGACCTGATTGAACATGACCTGGAAGCCTTTGCACAAGCAGAGTCAAAGGATCAAGGTAAGAACTGGAACTGCTAATCTCAAATATGGTGTGCCTTGCTGAATATTGAAATGGAGGATTTGGATGAATTTTTTTGTATGGTGTGAACTGTTGGAGCAAATTGGAGTTGATGTGCATGAACCTTGAGGAGGTTTTAGATTTTGGATTCCTGGGGTATTCTTGCTTTTTGGAATTGCTGACTTGGACTTCAGTAGTCAGATATTTGGAATGCATTACTAGAGGGGAGCTGTTGTCATTGACTACGGTTGCACTGTGCTGGGGATTATCTGGGCACAGTACAAAATACATTTCCCAAAAGACACACAAATCAGCTTCCAGAGCTGACTATAAAGCAGTATTTCTGTCCATGATGACAGCAGCATGTTTGGTTTTGTTTTCGTTGCAGGAAAAACCATTACGTTTGCCAGAACGGTGGACATCCCTCGGGCCGTGCACAACTTCCGATTCTTCGCCTCTTCTGTCCTTCATCACGTCACAGAGTGCACCGAAATGCCAACCATGGGCTGTGTGCACTACACCTCAAGGGCACCTGTGGGAGTTGGTATGATGATCCTGTGTGCTGTAAAGCTTGGCAGAATGTCTGCCTCAGTAGGGGCTCAGCAAAGATTTTTTTTGAAAACATTTATTGTCTCTGAGTCATGTGCTAAACATGGGCTTGTCTGCTAAAGCGTCAGCAACTCCATGTAAAATCAGTTATGCTGCTTCATTCAAAAAGAAAAAATTGTATGCCTAAAAAGCTTAATCTATTGCTCATACCTTCACAACCTCTCTTGTGCTTTGTCTGTGTGTGTCTCTGGGTGAACATTACCGCTGTGGATCAGTGAGATGTGCAGAGCACTGAGCTCCTGCTCCAGCCGGGAGAGCGGGATCCCCCTCTCCTTTGGGAAAGCAGTAGTAGTCTGTGACCCGACTGAGTGCACGTGGGTGAACAAGCTGCCCTAGCTGGGGAATTGCTGAACTCGGCCACTAGATGCTGCTGCTGCTTCAGGACATAAAGTGGTTGTCCTGAGCTGACAAGTAATGGTGTTGTAATTATTTCATTATTAGGTTATCTTATATATATATATATAAATATATACATATATATATATATATATATAAAAATATATATAAATATAAAATATAAATAACATATTGCATTACATGCATGTAAGTTCTCCACGTTTACACTTGAACTTAAAACATAAAATTGGCTAACTTAGAGGACCCTTTAAAAACTTTTCTTGAGCAGTGAAGAACATGACTTTTTCTGGTAAAATTATTATTGTAAGGAAAAGTCCCTCACTGCATCTGCTTCATCAAACAGAAAGAAATCTCGCGGCTTTTGTAAGGAGTGACACGTGACAACTACTGATTTTTTTTCCTCGTAATTTCCTATTAATATGCAAAGTGAAAATATTCCTAAAGGCAATTACTGAAAATAATTCTGGTCATTCAGCAATTCTTGTGAACAACACTTTATACAGTGATAAATTTTGTCACTCATATGTTAGACTAAGATTTATCTGGAAAATGTTTACTATATGTTATACAGAGTTTGTTTAATATTAAAATTGAAAAAGTAAAAAAAGCTTTAAAGATCAAGAGTGAGCAGGAATATAATCTGAGCTGGCACATTCAGCCTGGAGAAGAGAAACCTCTTGGAGAACTACAAGAGAGCTTAAGCAGGACTTTTTATAAAGATGTGTAGTGATAGGATAAGGGGTCATGGCTTCAAACAGAAGGAGGGTAGGTTTAGACTAGATGTTAGGAAGAAATTCTTTATTGTGAGAGTGGTGAGGTGCTGGCACAGGCTGCCTGAAGAAATGGACAATGCCCCAACCGAGGCAGTGTTCAAGGCCAGGTTGGATGGGGCTTTGAGAAACCTGGTCTAGTGAAAGGTGTCCCTGGGGGGTTGGAACCAGATGATCTTTAAGGACCCTCTCAACCCAAACCATTCATTAATTACTTTCATTTGCTCTTTGCTAAGACAAAGTATTACCCCAGTATTACCAGAGTAAATTATTGTTATGACTAACCTTGTGTGGACATGATTTTTTGAAGCCTGAGGGAGATTCTCAGCCTGTCAGTTGCTGAGATGTTCCCAAGGGGAAGCTGACAGGAAAACTCTTTTTCAAAAACTGTTTTTGTAAATAGATTTGAGTTCTCAAAATAAGAGGAACAGATGTTCTAAATGTGTTTTTTTCTCTTGTTCCACCAATGGGACCAGAGAGGTGATTCCTTTGGCCAATCATGTTAACCTGTATTGTAACACTTTAAAAAAACAGGGCTATAAAACCCAAATAAAGGTTTAACTGCTGATGGAAGAGCCTCTTCACACATCCCGAATTCTTTCTGTGTTGTGTACCACAGCGACAGCCTTGCATTAGTGGTCCTGTGAAACACTAAAAAACTTCTTGAGAATATTAGATTCTGTCCTGAAGAAGCAGCAAAACTTACTCAGGGAGTTCAGCTGGTCACTTTCAGGATCATTTGCACAGATCTTTTAAGAAGTCATCTCCCTGTGAGAAATGCTGCAAATTTATTGTACATTTGTCTGGAAATAAAAACCATGTCCAAATTCCCTTCATAAATCTGAATTGGTGTATAATGGCTTGAGGTCAGAGGAATGAGTTTTGTATTGCAGTGGACTGACCCTCCTGTCTTTGTGGTTTTGTTTGGTAGCTGGTTTAATCAGTCCTTGGAATTTGCCACTGTATCTGTTGACTTGGAAGATAGCTCCTGCCATTGCATGTGGAAATACTGTGGTTGCCAAGCCAAGTGAGATGACATCTGTCACAGCTTGGATGATGTGCAAGCTCTTGGAGAAAGCAGGTAAGTCCTGTAGCATGCAAAGGAGAAGGAATAGAGTGGAAATGCGTGGCTGTGCACCAGGGTTTTTTTAGTTGCAGAAATCAGAAGGTGCTCAAAGGCTTTGGGAAAGACTGCTGTGGCTGAATGTTGCACTGGAGAACAAAAGGCTTTCTCTGTCCTCAAACTATCCTGTCTCTCCAATCCAGCTATTGCTCATTTTTTCCACTATCTTCTGATGAAAAGTTTTCCTCCTCCTGTGCTCCACTTACAGATGTCCTAAGTCTGTGGTGCAAGCAAAGGAGCTATGAGAGAATAAAGGAGTGAGATTCAGCTCTTGGTAACTGTGTTATAGCTCTATTTGGTGCGCTATTAATTAAAACTGGGAGAACAATTGCTTCTTTCCTGAAAGACTGTACACTCCATCTCTGATCATGAGTGTCAGACAAGCTTGATTAGTGGAATTGGTGTTATTATTTAACCCATGACCCGTAGAGCTGTCTAACATCGTGACTTTCAGCTGCTAGTGAAGTTAAGAGTTAGTATTTTTCACTCCTGAGCTGCTGGTAACTTTCTAACTTCAGGTGCAAAACCAAGTGAGGGTGAGGAAACACCCTCAGAGCGGCAGGAGGGTACAATGTCTGTGTGCCTTTGCTCCCACCAGGGGTGCCTCCTGGGGTGGTGAATGTGGTGTTTGGAAGGGGCGCCAAGGCAGGCGAGGCCCTGGTGTGCCACCCCGACGTGCCTCTGATCTCCTTCACGGGCAGCACGCTGACAGCCCAGCGCATCACGGAGAAAAGCGCTCCGCACTGCAAGCGGCTCTCGCTGGAGCTGGGAGGCAAAAACCCCGCCATCATCTTCGATGATGCCGACTTGAGCCAGTGCATCCCCACCACTGCAAGGTCCAGCTTTGCCAACCAGGTGCCTCCCACCCCTATAAACCCCATTGGCAGCAGGAGGGGTGCGCGTCTGAGGGTTTGTGTGCGTGCGTGCACCTGCCTTCGGGTCTGAGCCTTGAATTGTCAAGGTCTGTTTCAAGATGGTGTTTGAGAAAATCCTAAGTAGAAAAATATGAAAAAAGGTTTCATTATTCCACAAGGAGGGAAACAAAGTAATAAAAAGCTCTTCTTTGTGCCTCCCATCAGAAGATAACAATGTGTTATTACTCCTCTCAAAGTAGATGCATTTCTTATCTCTCAGGGAAGCAGATGCTTTAAGTCCCATTGTGCAACTAAGTGGGGAGTTTGCTGATTTGTAAAATTAAATAAGGGGACTAACCCCAAAATTTTACCAACATTGTTCTTCCTTTATCATCACCCTCAGGAGAGAGCACCAAAGCCATAAAATTGTATCTGGGCAAATGTTAGAAAAATAGCTTGGTGTCAGAGAGAGATTATCAGGAAATGAAGAGAGAGATCATTCAGAATTGGAAATAATTTTTCCTACTAAAAATGTTGAAGAAGAAAACAGATAATAGATAAAATTGAATTTAGTTATGGTATTGATTGCATGATACTGATACTGTTTTGCCTTTTCCTTCTCCTTTTGGTTTTTTTTTTCTGGAAAAAATTCCCACTTTGAAGTGCTGGTTAATGTAGTTTGTGCTCCCGAGGATATGGGGACAAAAGTGAACTGGGTTGTAATTCCTAGTACCTGTCAAGGGTGCAATGTAATATGAACCAATATTTTTGATTTTTTTGTTTGCTTCTTTATTTTTGATAGGGTGAGATCTGTCTCTGCACCTCCAGGATCTTTGTTCAGAGGGGAATATACAGTGAGTTTTTGAAGAGGTTTGTGGCAGAGGCCAAGAAATGGAAGACTGGGAATCCCTCGGATCCTACAGTTGATGTGGGAGCACTAATAAGTAAAGAGCATCTAGAAAAGGTGATGTTCCACTGAGTTTATGTGACACGATCTCATCTTTTAGAGGGCTACAAAAGGTAGTTTCAGGAGTATGTAGGAAAGGATCTTGTCATCTCCAACATTAGCTCTGAGGGATGATAACTCAAAGCCATTAGAAGGTATCTTTCTAATGATGTTTCTGTTGCCTGTGGTTTGGGATCATGTGATTACTCCAAAAAAATCAAATTCCCTGGGGTAAATAATTTAAAGCAGCAAAAGAATATTTCCTCCTTTTTGAATGAGATAATTGTAATGATTTCTAAGTCCTGAATTTATATTCACAAATCTTAGAGTTAATATTTTCTTGGATTTTAATAGTGCATTCGCTAAGGTAACTGATTTGCCTGATAAGTTGGTTGACAAGGTAAAAATTTAATTTTTATATCACTCTGGCAAATTCTGGCTTGTGCTAAACAGTTTGCTAGAACTGCTTGCAGTAATTTGTAATGGTCTGTGTGTGGAGAGCAGCCGAGATGGTTACCAGTTAGACACAGTCTGTTTTAGTGGCTTATATGAAATGAAAGTTGTGGTGTCAGAGTTCACGGAGAGCAGATGCTCATATTCCAGAACTCTCTCATGCAAGAAGCAGACTGAAAAACCACAGAGTGAAAGACAGACCTTTGATATGCTTCCTGATGCTGCAGAAGGTTCTCCAGGCTCTCTTGTTCTGAGGTAGAGTGGTAGAAACACCCACTTCCTGAGGTTCCTGAGTTTGTAGCACCACAGAGAATTTCCAAGTTTTACCTACCAAGGTGGCTAAAAGAACAAAAAGATAAGGAAGCCCTGTGATATCTCTGTGATCTTTCTGTAAGGAGAGAAACCAGGCAATGACTGCAGAGCAGCAGAAGCAGATTAGCACACACTACGTCCTGTGTGTTCAAGGTAGCAAACATATGGTAACAGCACCACAGAAACATCTTTAAGCATTTATTGACGAGATTTTCTGTAGCATTCATGGCTTCATCATCCTGGTGGCATGTAAACATTTGAAAAGCATTGCCTGTGAGGCAGGAAAATACTACTGATTCTTTGGAGTACATGAGTGAACTGTAGCATGGGATACATGGCAGGCTGCCCAGGCTCCTGGGAGAAGGGAGGGAGGCTCTGGGAACATTTGTGTTCTCACCCAGAGCTCTACCCTTTTGGCAATACTTAGTGGGAAGGGCCAGCAATGTTGTCTGCTAGGCTAGTAAGTGTTAGGAAAGAGAAAACAATTGCTTTTTACAGAAACAAATACTGAGCTTTGCATACAAAGAGACTAATGATAAAAGTTAGGGAATGCTGCCCTCTGTTGTAAGACGGCAGCACGTTCCAGCTGGAGATGTTCAGGGGCTCCTGCTGATGTGTGAACCCTTGGGATTTGGTGTTCTTTAGCAGTGATGTTTTTCTGCTGCTTCCCCAGGTAAGGAACTACGTGAAGAAAGCCCAGGCTGAAGGAGCCAGAGTTCTTTGTGGAGAGGGAGTGGATCCTTTGGCCCTCCCACCTGGCAATCAGAAAGGCTATTTCATGTTGCCCACTGTTATTACTGAAGTCAAGGATGAATCTTGTTGCATGCAAGAAGAGATCTTTGGTCCTGTGACATGTGTGGTAGCCTTTGATACAGAAGAAGAGGTGATCAAAAGGGCCAACAGTGTGAAATACGGCTTGGCAGCCACAGTGTGGTCCGGCAACGTGGGACGCGTTCACAGGGTGGCACACAGGCTGCAGTCTGGATTGGTGTGGACCAACTGCTGGCTTGTGAGAGATCTGAACTTGCCATTTGGTGGGATGAAAGCCTCAGGCATAGGCAGGGAGGGAGCAAAGGATTCCTACGAGTTCTTCACTGAGGTCAAAACCATCACAATAAAGCACTGACACTTGTCAACAGAAGAATTTTAGAGTGAAATAAATGACAGCAATTCGAGTTACCAAAAATGGCTTCTTAGAACACAGGCTGCTATTGTGGCCATTCCTTTCTTGAACTTTGGTCAAGTAATATCATCCCAAATGCTATGGTTAAAATCAGTTTTTCTTGTTGGATGAGAAGATCAGTGTGGACTCCACAATCAGCCCACCCCAAGCCAGTTGACTTGCCTGTCTTAACAGATCCTAAATATTTTTGATATTTTTGATATTCCTGCATCAAAAAAACCGTCCTTTTAAGGCAGATTGGAGAAAGAGTACTACAGTAGCTCTGGTTGGTGAATTACCTTGAGGGACAAAGTAGCAAGCATGTATGAGACTGATAATGTAAAGAGGAATCAACACTTTTTCAGTCTAAACAGGGCAGTCCACACATCCACCCAAATTGCATTTCACTGGTATCTGATGAGGATTGGTACTACACTACTCTGAAAGCCTGAGGAACTACCTTTAACTTACTAAGTGTTTTTAAACCATGGAGTCATGACATTCTCTTAATATTCATGGCGACAGTAAAGGTTTTAATTATGACCTTCTATATGGTAGGGAGCTGAATCATCCAAATACCTGTTCTCTGACTATTTTGAAATTAAAGCTTTTTTTCACTTCAAGACCTCAGTGATGGTGGTTTTTACATCTCTACACAAAAATATGGCTGCATCACAGCATCACTCTTCATTAATAAAACCTAGAATTTACTCCTGAGAGAATGAACTGTCACCAAAATTTCAAAACAACTTCCAACTCTTCCTCATTTATTTGCAGAGATTTTTTTTTAATTGAGTATCTCACAAACTTGTTTGATTTCAACAAAAAGAGAAAGAAATAGAGATGGATACAGCTCTACATCTCTGGATGCCACCTGGTTGCAGGGCAGACCTAGCAGCCAAGTTGGAACTGTGGGCATTTGATGGATTTGATACAAGAGCCCCCAGCTGAAGGCATGTGAAAGAAATATGTAAAAACGATAGGCTTAGTGAATTGATGTATTCTGAAGAAGCATAGACATTTTATTTAAAAATGCCTACATCTATTCATGACCATGTGGTGGCAGCAGCACACCTGCTTTGGTGTTTTTAATCCCCAGTCATTCAGCTGGGAGGGGAATAAACAGCCGTATCACTTCACGTTTCATTCTGCCAATTTCTTTTCTATTTACACATCCTGTTTGGAAGAGAATAAGAACCCAAAATCTGTGAAACATTTCATTAATTGGGAGGCCATGGGGAGATGCAGGGGCAGACATTTTCAGCAACAGCAGATGGAATATTGCACAATTAGTAGAAATGCATGGATACCTTCCCCCACCTGGATCTGCTCTAGTTTCAGGTTTAATGAGATGACTTTACTTTCAGGGGTTGATTTAATCTTTGCATTAGATGTGGTGGGCGATTTCTATATGTATTTCATATGCTGGAGACAAAGGTCTGTGTGTCATCTATGTGACTCTGGCCCAAGACATCAGAGGTGGAGTAGTGGGTGGAGAGGGACGTGGAGTGGTAGAGTGGGGACAGAGTTCTGCAGGACCCCCAGGTGTGGGGTATGGAGGTGGTGGCTCTGTGTCTAACATGACTGTGAAGGTTTCTCGGAGGTGAACTTCTGGGAAGCCCCATTCCATCATCTCTGTGTCCAGCACATAAGAGGGGTAAGGGAGGTCTGCTGGTGCTCATGATGCTGCTGACTTCTGGGCAGGAGGGAGAGCCCATGTGAAGATACAAAATGTTGTCTATTTCTGCATTTTCCATCTCTAATGGGTGGACTCCTTCCTGCTACAGTTAATGTGCAGTTCAAGTACCTTGCTTATTCTGCTATTTCTTATTCTGCCCTTTTAGATTACTAGGTATTTGCACATGTGCATGTACAGATGTGAGGGTGTTACCCAGTGGGGAAATTTCCTGCCAGCAATAATGGGTAATTTTTGCATTTCCCATGCCTACCTCCAGCCTCATCCTAGCCCAAAAGGGAGCTGCTGGTGCTTGTGGCAGTGAAGCAGGTGCCATGGGATAGGTTACCTGCTTGTACCAGGAGCTTTCTGTGGGCACCCAGAATTTTCCTATATACCAAGAGCTATGAGTTTTCCCATATTTTTTATTCAGACTGACTTCCAGTGTAGCAATGTGTATGGATAACTGTCTCAGCTTACAGATGAGGGAGTCCAAGGGCTCCTTCCTACAGATAATGAAGGTGTCTATTACAGCTGCTTTATTTCTGAGTTTTCTGCTCTCACTCTAAGTGGACAGTGAAGAGGATGTCCTGGAGGACGAGGCAGGCTGATCCAAGTCATGAGGCTGACGGCTCTTGTGGAGCTCTTCAGGATACGTGTTCTGGAATTTTCCAACACGACAGTAAAGCTTTTTTTTTTTTTTGTAGACTGCCCTGGCTTGTGCATGAAATCATGTGGCCATTGTGAGGATTTGTTTAATTACTGTTATGTAAATCTCAAAGAGTTGCTCCATCTGTTAATTCTTACTGATGGAGTGAGTACAGTTCTGTTTAACGCTAGAACATTGTATCACTGGTGTGAGATGATTACTTTGCATGGTGAGGTATGAATATATTTGCCATACTTTAGAGCTCTAAATTAGCGTAGGGCTATTTTTGTTCTATTTCAGATCTTTTCTCAGCCTGTTTATGTCTGTACCCAGTTATTATATAATTCCTGAAAGCAGCTTTGCTTAGGGAGACTCTGCAAGTCGTTTGGAGAGGGGACACATCAGCTCTAATGTTTATACTCAAATCAAGCTGTGTCCATGTTCCCACAGTGTTTGTAACTTAGGCAAAGCAAGACATATTTGTAAAACTCTCAGGGATGAAAACAGACTTGACTTTTTGGGTTAGAGAATGTTTTGCACCTAACTTAAATGTGCAGAATGAGAATGTAAGCTAGTCTGGTTTTAAAACCCAAGGTTTGAATTTCCAAACTTCAGAAAGCTATACCTTAAGATTCAACTTCACAGGTGGAGTCAGATACTTAAGACTTTCCTCTTAATAACAACAAAAAAAAAAGGCAAAAAAAAAAAGACAGCAGGATTGTGAAAGAACTGTGAGGAGTTTCTTTCAAGGCTTGTCATCAGGGCTGAGGTTTAAGTTTTTGCTCAGAATGGAAGCTTGAGCTCAACATCTGTGTCAGCTCTAGAAGGGATGCTGGCTGAAGTGTCCAAGTACTTGTCCTCAAGCTTCTTATTAAATTCATGTATTTTCTGTGTGGTGGGAGAGTGAAAAATGAAAATAAAACGAAATTTTCCTACTCTTAGAGTAAGACCAGGGTCTCACTTTCCACCCTAGATGGTGATTAAATATGCTATAGAAAGCTAAATATAATGAATAAAGGAAACCAACAACAGTTGCAGGAAATTCTGGGACATTTTCTTCATTGAATTCTGTTCCACTCCTTTCCAAGCATTTGTTTTTGCGCTTGGAGGGTGATGTTTGTACTTAAGGGACAACAATGCACACGTTTTTTTTCTAAAATACATCAAATCTCTGTCAGTAACAGCTGTAATTTAGGTGGAGATTGTAGTATAATGAGAAAAAGAGGGAAGCCCTGCAGTATTATAACTGGTTAAACAAGATGCATCTTAATGCAGCTGAAGGCTAGTTATGCAGCCAGAAACTATGTGTATGGTGCTGCCTCCTGAAAAGGAGCAGCTGAAATGGATTTGGAGATTATGAGGGAAAGTGCAATCACTGTGAGAATATCAGTTCAGCCAAAGCAGCCCAACAGTGCAATTAACAGGACAGCCAGCATGATCCCGGAGAGAATAGACAGAACTGTGCTAAATCTTCATATAATTGTTACCTTTGTATGTAATATTACTGTCCTGCTGTGCATCTATTTCTGTTCTCTTTAACAGCGAGATTTGGAGGGAGGAAAACTAGTCCAAATTCTGAAAAAAAGCCCTTCTAGTGTGGGACTTGGATGATGTGTTGCAGCACCTTTTGGCTTCACAAACATCTGGTTTACCAAGACAACTGCTGTGTGTGTGTGTGTGTGTGTGTGTGTCTATGTGTGTCTGCAGGTTCATATGCAGGGAAGGAATTGCAGGGATCAGTGATGAGTCCAGAGGGGCAGATGCATACTCCTGGGCTGCTGGGTTGAAGAGCAAGTTTTGTGTCTTAAAACAGAGGAGGTGGAGCACACCTGACAGATGTGTTCTCTGGTGGGTGACGAGTTAACCACGGCACAGCCTGCCTTGTGGAATTTCTCTCTGGCACCAGATATCCTTAATAATATCCTGGAAAATGCAGATGCTCCCACAGAAGGGAGCACAAGGGTCCTGGATGGGCAATTGTGTCAGGGGGAAAGAGGAAGATGGAAGTTGTGACCTCTCAGGTGGATCAGACCAAGGTTTCTCACCTGGATGCTTCCACTCTGGTTTTGTGCTTTGGGAAGATGTGCTGGACCTTGCAGCTTGGCTCAAGTGACGGCAGGAGTGCCTGGTCCAGGGAGCCCACTGGGACAAGATGAGGTGACACAGATGCTGGGCTGCAGTGGAGGCTGAGGCAAAAACACTTGTGCAGCTTCTCCGTAGGCATATGTGCAGCAACATGAAAGATGAAATAAGAACATTTCCCAGTGTGTAAGAGCTTCTGTGGGGTGCCCAGATATGGTAATGAAGGTGTTTGTAATACTACCCAAACCTGCAAAAGGCTTCTTCCAGGGTATTGCTAATGAGAGCTGTCTCCTGGTTTCAGAGAAATGGAAGTAATTATAGACTATTTATTATGAAGTGAGGATACACATTCATTCACAGGGTGCTAAACTTGTCCAATTAACTCTGAGCTCCTGAAATAATAATGAAAAGATTATGCTACCATTTTAGTAATTGGATTTTCTCTTCCTTTGGGAACAGTGCCTATTAAAGTAATGGTCTATCCTTGGTTACAGAGAGATTTCATGTTTTTCTTTAGGTTTGGCTGGCCCAACAAAAAAGTCAGGCAAAGTCACATATTCTGCAGCTGTAAAATGGCATTTTCAAGAGCTGACTTATAAAAATATAAAAAAATAAAAAGGAAAAGGAAAGGAACATTTACTAATGTTGCCTTAATTTTTTAAAACTGATTTGTTTACACTTACTTGGCTGCAGTGAATTGACTGTGTTTAACTGATGAAAATACAAGCTTTTGTCCTCAGGATGAATGCCAAATGTTTGTTTGTGGAAAGATCAGAATGTCTGTCTGGGATTATCTTTGGGATTCTTGTGGTGAAATATCCATATATTCACATGAGTACCTATTAGCTGAAAGTAGGTAATTTCAGTCCTGCTGAATGGCTATATTTCAGTCACCCTTTTCCAAGGAGACACTGAAGCCAATTTCCCAAGTAGAGGACATTGAGTAGGCATGATAAGATAGCCTTAGAAGTTTGATTAGGAAATTACCTCCTTCCTGTGCTGGTTTGCTTCCAGAACTGCCCTAAGCTTTTTGAGGATGGAAAGGATACTTTTGTAACCCCTACTTATATTCCTACTATTAATAATTTTTTTCCAGAATTGTCAGTTTTGCCTATTCAAATGCATAGTGTGGAGAAGTTTTTTGGATGGTCAAATGTGTCTCTGGTCTTTGTGGCTTTGAGTCATATGGGACAGGGGTGAAAACCAGCATCCTGCAAGAGCCACATGCACTGGAGTTTGTTGGTGATTCAGTGAGAAATCTGCTGTTCCAGCACTGTGAGATTCTTCTAATCAGTTGACCCCTTCAAGGAGCTTCAGGCTGCTTCCTCTGTTGGTGATATGTTTTGAAAACTTTGCTTTATGTTTAAAAAATATGTGTATGTGCATAACTGTTCAGATATGCAGTTTCCATAGTGTGGTGCACCAGTCAGATGGACAAGCTGAGGTATTGATCCAAGTGCTTCCAAAGAAAATCTTACTGTGGTCTGAGACCTTAGTTTCCTGTGCAGTTTCTTTCCATGAGCAGCCTGAAAGAAAACAAGTTTTTTAGATTCCTGAGCTCTGTATATGCTGTGTATTTGTAGTGCTTAATGCCATCCACTCATCTAAATAATAAAACTATCTTATTTTGAGAACAAGGGTTCAGGGGAAGTCACATTCCTCTCAACTGATACAAATCAATGTCTGCTTTTGATAATCAGCTGATGGTTTGGTTCTGGTTTTGCTGTCATCCTGCCTAAGACTCACTTTTCTTCCCAAGAAGGTACCAATACCTCTTTTCCACAGTGGAATTAGAAAATTGTTTATCAAAGCAAATTGTGCGGCTTTGCCTGAGAGATGCAGCTGTTCACCACTGGAGGAGGGAAATAATTCCTTCCATTGTTCTTCCTGAGGTTTGGCTAAGTTATTACAGGTCATGAAGTTTGGAGATAAGGATGACAATGCTCTGTCTAAGGACAAAATACAGCAAGAAGTACATTTCGGTTTGATTTTTAAATATGCTTATTCTTTCCTTCCTAATTAATACTTAGAAATGTGCTGTCATGTACTCAGATTCACTACTGCATACCACTTCTCACCAGTGTCAGTCAGTGATATAAACTATTTAATGAGAATACTGTGCTGCAGAAACAGCATTTTTAGCAGAAAAAATTACTTTTTGAGGGAGCTGTCAGAAATCTGCTTTTTAAACATCAAAACTATGAGCCCTGAATGCCGAAGAAAATGTTGTAATATTCCAGCCATATTTACTCCAATGACCCATTTGGGTTACCTGTCAAAAATAGATAGTGAAATCACAGCTCTGACTGAGTTACAACTGGGAAATACCAGTTTCTAAGCAATGCCTTAGGCTCTAAGTAAAACTTAGATGAAAAATCCTACAGCTGGCCAATTTCTCTGTTGTACATGTTCTGTGCAGTGCTGATCTGCTTTTTATGAGGTTGGAAAAGATGGATTCTTGTTATATGTTCTTAACACTTCCTTTAGAGGTCTTTCCACCTTCAAAGCGGTATGTGAGCTTTAGTTAATTAACCTTCTTTACACATCTTACATTTGGAAATGTGAAGCATTTTTATTCTTGCTGCTGAGGCAATTTAAGGACAGACTATACTGTAAGGCCTGCAAGACATTTCTTCAAAGTGAGTTGGGGATAGTTTTTTCCCTTGTGCAGTTATGTTCTGAACAGTTTGACTAATCTCACCAGAGAAGAAAGTTGCTTTGTAAGGGAGAGGCAGAATGCTCCTGGATGAAATTTTCTTGCTTATTCTTTTCCTTGGTGGTACTGTGATTTGTTTCTTCAGGCACCCTGGAAAACTAACTACTGGAACTCAAGGAAAAAGGTGTCAGCTGGTGTGTACTCTGGCTGCTGGGTGTCTGGTAGGGATGAGTTAGAGCAGAGCTGAGGTAGGAAGAGTGAAAGACTTCAGTGTGAATCACTGGGAGAAACAGACTTTTTAATTCAGGAAGGCCGGTTAGTTCTTGTTTCACTATACATGAATCTTGTAAATCAATTTATATACCTCTAAATAAAGATACTTAAAGTAACAGTAGATGTAAAGAAGCAGAATGTAAGTGAGGACTGGACTCAGGAGAAGCACAGAAAAGAAAAAAATTAAATAACTTTTCTAGGGGGTGTTGTCTTTTGCCTTTGAAATCATTCAGATCATGTATGAAGAGACAAAGCAACTGCTGATACTCATTTGTGTGCAGGAAAATAATAAATCTATGGCAATATTCTGAACAATACAAAATTTTCTTTTGGATTTCACTGCCATGAAGTAGTATAGGAACTTAAGTCATTTTGGTTTTAGGAAACAGCTGTTAAGGGCTGGAGTTTTCCTCCATGGAGTTGTCACTGGGATGCTGTCAGATTTTGAGTGCCCTTGAAAGAGCTCTGTTCCTTGAAGCTAAGTCAAGTAATTTTTATTATTAATTCACAGCACTCTTTCCACATGTGGCTACTTACCTATCCTCTGAGTTAAATTTAGGAAATCTGAACACTCAAAGTAGTGATTGTGAATGGACTAAGCCCTGCATGATCAGAGCAGCCAAATCAGGGTTGTCTTAACTAAATTGGAAGTTGCCTGGAGTTTCACAAACCTCATGTGAAATTTGGCTCGTTTTTGTTCTGTGTGGTCCTGAACAATTTGCTGTGCTTTGAATAGATATGATTTGTGATTTGTGGTCCTGTTGATCTCCATGCAGAACACTTGGTATCTGAAACATCAGAATGGTAATAACTCTTATTTCTCTGTAGGGCAGACTGATATGTACTTAGTTGATGGAAAACTGTGAATGAGGAAAGTGCTCTCTAGTCCTAGGGAAGATGCTGAATGCAGCATGTCGTTCTTCCAACATCAGTGGATGCCTTTTTACCATCAGGGACAATTTTGTTCTGGATAGGTATGCGTGGGGGTGATCTCAGATCAGCCCTGCAAAGCTGGGAGACTCAGCCTGTTCTCATTACTTGGCTTCTGGTCATCACCATAGGAAGTTTGGCCAAGCACAGCTCCAGCTCTTAACTTTCCACTTAGAGCTGCAATTCTCCCTGGAGTGAGATGGAGCAATGGTAAAGAGACACACAGTCATTAGACTGTGTGACCAAAGTATTGTTTAAAGGTGACCGTATATCTCAGATCAGGGGCAGTGTCGTTTTCCCCCTTTCCCTGCAGAAGGTGAATACAGTTCATGGTCTCCAGCAGCAGTCATGCAGAGTGGCACTGCACCCTTTCCTCAGGCTGCATCCCGTGCAGCCCAGCCTTTGTAAAGACCAGATCCTGAACTGAGAGGTGAGGGTCACGTTGCCACACCTGGGAATGAGAAACCTTTTCTCACAGTTCTTGCAAATGTCAAGACTAAGTGATGAGCCCTGGGAAAAGGTGAGGGGAATCTCCCCACCTTATCCGTGGACCTTTTGACACCGCACTGTGCATTGTGAAACCCTGGGTGATAAAAGCAGTGCTGCTATTTCTGTCTTTTGGCACTGCTGGCTCCCTGCTGCAGGTTCACAGTGATAAACTGGCTGTGAGCTGCTCCTATGGAGCTGTTGTGGTGGTGGCTGTGCTTTGTCCCTTGGTGGCAAGGCAGAGCTTGCCATGTGGGAATGAGGAGTGGCTTGGGTTGGTAACAGGGATTTGTGACACATCCCCACCTATCTGGGAGGATAAATATGGGCAGGGTCACACACTCTTTCCTCAACACCCTCATTACCTTGAAATGGCTCTTTCCAAAGGGGCATTGCTCTTGCCCTGTGTAATTTAAAATGATGGCTCTGTGCCATTTTTAGGGTGGTGCTTTCTTTTTACTGCAAAATGTTTGTATCATGGTTATTCAGAGTTTTTTTTCCTCTACCACCCCTAATTCTGAGAAAACCAGAGGTACAATATGGAGAAATGCTGGTAGAATTTACAGCCCAAGAGACTGACATTCCCCAAATGGAAGCAGCTTAAGCAATGCCTTTGCCTCAGCACTGCCTCAGCTCTGCCCTGCTAGGACTAAGAAGAAGAGACTCATTCTGTGTGCCCAGAAACTGCCAGAAAAGGTGCTGGCAGCCACCTTAATGCCAAGACTTGGATCAAACTCATTCACTTTGGGCTGCTCCTCAGAGAGGCACTGGGCAGCACAGGCTTTGAGCTACAGCACTAACTTGAATCAGGACTGCAGTGATAGCCCAGCTAACAAAAAGCTCTGCAATTTATAGCTGCTCTAAGGTCCCTGGGAACATTCAAGGCCAGGTTGAAAGGGGTTCTAAGCAACCTGATCTAGATGCACGTAATCCCTGCACATGACAGGAGGGGTTGGACTAGAGGACCTTTAAAGGTCCCTTCCAATCCAAACTGCTGTATGATTCTTTGATTCTGTTATCTGGGAAAGTGAATAAAAATATTGCTGTGAGCAGAAGGAGGTGTGTATACCTCCTCTCTGCCCTGCACAGCGGGATTGCACCAGGGTCTTGTAGTCTCCATTCTAATTAGGAATCTGTTCTATCCCTTGAAGTAAAAGCATGTCTTTCGCTCGATGCAGTGGTTAACTGCTGAGGGATGTGTATAAATATGTTTACTCTTCCATAAATCCCATTATCTGGCAATTTTTCACAGTATCTGGGACCTCATTTCATGCTGCTTTTTCTCCAGTTAGAGGTCAGAGGGAGTGACTGAGCATGCAAATAAACTCCCCAACAATTTTACACCCTGCTGTGGACCACTCTGAGAGCACAAACCTGCCATTTGAACACTTTTCCTGTAAGGCAGCTGGAAAGCAGTAAGCATCCCAGTTCCCTCCCTATAAGCCCAGCACAGTTTTTTGCTCTTCTGTCCCTCTACGCCTCCAGTCACAGTTCTTGTGAAGTTGACTTACAGGGCCGGCTTTGGATGGCCAAGGCAAGACACAGAGTAACTTTTGTTGCAATTTCCTGGGCCCCTGCTTAGCCACCACATAAACTTGCCATCCTCTGTACATTCAGCATCCAAGACTAAGTGATGAGCCCTGAGAAAAGGTGAGGGGAATCTCCCCACCTTATCCATGGACCTTTTCAATCCTTTCACATGAGTGTCTAGAAGCATTATGACTTCTGCCTCATGCCAACCTCACTTGCAGCTGGCAGGGAGGGGGCATGGAAGTCCCTGATAAAGATTTCTTTTTCATATAGTCCCTAAAGGTTAACTGTGTCACAGCTGGAGAGCTAGGTACACAAAACTCCTCTTTTCTTGCTCCCAGGACAGCATGTCCAACTTATTTAATGAAACATAAAACCAGTTTTTAAGAGAAGTGCCTGTAGTTGGTGGAGTAATAACCCAGAATGGCTCTTCCCTGGAGGTGGTAGTCACATTCACCTTCTCTGGCCTAGTATCTATACTCAGCACTATGGATCTTGTTTTGTATCTAAAAATTTGGAGTTATTATGTTTAGATTACATTGAGGTTACAAGTTTTTATATGGCTTCTTGAATGTTTCTAGAAGGTTAAAGCTGAGGGAGAAAATGGTGTCACTATTGAGGGAAATGAAGGTTACAGTTTTCCTATTGCTCTCTATCTGATTGCCTTCTGTCTCCTTCCTCTGCCCTTCCCAGACTATGAATAGGGAGTTTGGGGGTGTTTCCTGCAGGCCAGCTGTGGCATCGTTGCTGGAAAGTCTCACTTACAAGTGAAAAGCCCAGGCTGGATGAGAAGTGATGAGTTACTGGTGATTGATCTCAGCTGATGGGGGAAAAAATGACTCCTCGGTGAACTGGGCTTGTTCCCAAAAAAGGAATCCATCACTTTGGAAAAGAGATTAATGGAGTACATTTAGCAGCTCTGCTGGCCCCTGGACAGAGGCTTGCAATGAAGCCACCGGATGAGGCGTTTCGTTGTGTCATCGTGCGATTATTTATATCTTCCGCTGACTAGCACATTTGTTTCCCCAAAGCAGAGTGGGTGTATGATTTGCTATTTTTTATTCTTTATTAAGTTCTAAATATAAACCAGCCCTGAAGGGTGTGTGTAGCTGTCCTGCTGATTGATTTGGATGGGATGGGAGGAGGCTGTGGAACTACCCCTGCCTGCAGAGGTTTTCTCTCCTCTGCATTCACAAACTTCTGAGCCAAGAAAGGAATTTTCCTTTCTGCCCTGGTGGCTCTTTACTGGAGGAATGGTTTCACTTAGTCTGTAGGATTAAGGTGGTTTTATATCTCTTACCTTAAGCACAACAAAAATTTTACGAAAATAATAATTTGGAGCAAGTGGTGGTAGTGTATGTATTTTTATGATTTTTGCTAGAGCAAGACTAAATTCTGAAGTTGTAAGCAAGGAGAACTAAGTTTAGGGGCATTTTAATAGTGCTGAACTGCAAATGAAATCTTGAGGCAAATTTTTTGATAGCAGTAGAAAACTTATCTGACTGATCATATATATTAGGAGAGGAAAATATTCTCAGTTCTTTCCCTCCTGCTTTTGTTATGCTTTTTTTCAGGTATTGTATGAAGTGACATTTCAGGTTTGTAGTAATTCAATTTTTTGAAGTGCAAAGTGGTTTTTTATGTATTTACAAATCTGATATTTATATAAATTGAAAAGGGAATGAGTGAAACTACTCTGCTATTTTTGCAAAAGCTGATTAATGTTTAAATAAAAGGAGCATCAAGTTCTCATACTGGGTCACATACATGAAACCGTGGAACTTGTATGGCTGGAGGGCCTCCCTACTTTTAAGTAAGAGACCCAGGATTTGTGAAGAACGTTTTCACGAGTCTTTCCTATGTCCCTATCACAGATGCTTTCCCAGCAAGTAGTTCTCAGGCATTTCTCTGGAGAAGAAGATACTGGTTTCCATCTCAAAGCTTATTTCTCTTTATCATTTGGGTCAGTGTTTAGTGTAAAAGACAGTGAATGACTTCAAAAATATTTTAAAATCATAAGCAATAATTTTTTTAAAATTAGTTACTGCAGCTCACCATTTTAGCATGTTATAAGTTAAATCTTCTTCTGGTTATTAAAAACACCCTTTGTTCTCATCTTTTTATTGTGATATTTTTCTTATTTGCTTTACCTTTGCCTCTGCAAGTTTGAAAATTGAAACAGTAAAAAGAAAAATCACTTAAAAGGTAGCAGTAAAGTTGTTCCTGTGAGAAATCCTTGTGCCTAGGGGTTCCAGGTACTAAAGCAGATCCAGATGTGATATACTTTGAAATATCAAATCTTTGGGTATTTGCCTGAATTGATGTCAACCTGTGCCTGTCAAAATGTCCAGTCACTTCTAGTGGCAGGTTCTGTTGGGGTTTTTTTTCAGCTTCCACTTTCTATGCTGAGACTTTAAACTAGAGTATTTTAAATAGCAGGATGTCAGCCATTTACAGTTGTGTAAGACCTGACTAACATTATGAAATGGGCCATAGACATAAGGCTTTGTAAGACGGGGTTTGTCTGAGGTAAGGCAAGATCAGTTACTATGCATGAAAAAGCATAGCAGTATGAAAATATATAGGAAAAAGCAACAAGCATTTTATCAGCTGAAAACTGGAAAAATCTAGGTGATATGTTTTTGACAAGTCCAAAAATAGGTAACAGAGGCAAAAAAATTTTCCACTGGTGTGTTCCCATTTCAGAGCCAGCTGAGTTAAGCAGAGATAAAGTGGTTTTTCAGATCCACTGTGAAGTAGTTCTTACTAACACTGTTCAGTCCTTTTACATATTTAATTTCCTGTATTAACATGTCACCATTCTTTTACATGAAAACTGTCAGAATAAATACAGATTCCCTAGGAACATGCCATGGAAAGTAGCTACTTTTTTTTTTCCAGCTATAATCTCAAAGGCTTAGTGTATATTTCTTGCTATCAAAGAAGTATTTGCATGGGATTTCAGGGATGTGTGTGCTTTACTTTTGAAACAGAGCATCAGAACCTGCTTAATCCCAGGACACTCCTGGGACCTCACTGTGAGGATGTTGTCTTTTGTAGCAGCTTGTATTCAGATTGCATATAAAGGCCATGAGCCTTTGTGGCAGGTGGTAGCAAGATGCTGGGTCCTTGTTTATCCTACAGTGACCTCAGGGAAAGATATCTGACTTTTTAAACTGGGCATGGTCACCAAAAGGGCAGAGAGAATAGCTGGAAGTTGCAAAAGCCCAGCTGTGCTGCAACTGAGTCATGAAGACATTGCTGAGGAACTGAATTTTCCTCCTAAAATTCCCAAGAAATAGTTCAGGACCAGCCTTGAGACCATCTTCTAAAAGCAGGTAGTTTAGGAGGTCTCAGGTTTTTCAACAGAAAAAGTAGTTTCAGAAATTTGTACGAACTTGCCTGTGACCTTAAGGCTAAACAGCAATTTCTGTCTTTGTATTCTGTCTGCTTTGATACTTTCTCATTTATTCTTTCCCACATATCCGTTTTTCTTTCTGACTAGTTGGGGATGTTTTTCTGTTCTTGGTGGTACGACATTTGTTTGTTTGTTGTTCCATAAGACTCTGATAAAAACTGAATACATGCACACACAAGAAGAATATAGACTTGTGATCATGGATTGGATATTCCTTCTTATAACTGCTCTGATCATGATTAGCATTTGTGTAATAGAGTTCATTAGGTTTTCTTTATAGAGGAAGTGAATTAGAAGATTTCCTTACCAAGGAAAAGGTATTTTCCTTGTAGATTAAACACCTGTTCTACAGTATCACCTTTGGAGTGCTTGTTTGTACAGGCCTTGTTAATTCTGCAGCACTAAGTGGCCTTTCAGAGCAACCTGGACAATCATTATGCTGCTTGTCAGAGCTAATAAAGACTCACTGTAGTCTGTTGAGCCAGCAGGAGGAACAGCAGCAGCTAGCAAAACAATTTCATTCTGAAGGTATGAATCTTCACATGACAATCAAAACATTCTGCCTTCCACTATAAGTGCTCTGCTACTGATTATTGCCATAGCAACTATGTTGTATTGAGTAAAAGGAAAAAAAGTCTGTGTAGTGAGTTAACCACAGATTTACTTTTAAACAGAATTCTGACTAATGTCAGAGGACAACTTGCATGCTTAAATTTAAGTATATGTTTAAATACTTACTAGAGCAGAGCAGCTCACAGATATTATGCCTGAACGCAAAAGCTTACATTTACCTGAGTGGAGATGCTTCTTTAATAGTCTGTTGTGGAAATAAATAATGGAAATAATAACCTGGCTTTCAAAGTTAATTACCCAATGTTAACTCTTCTTTATTTCAGGATTATATTTGAAAACAGTGGAAAATGAGGAGCTTTGCTAGAGCAAAACTAAAGGACACAATTATCAAATAATGTGAGAAATAGCAAAGATAATGCAGTGCTCAAGCAAGAGCATTGCTGTAGTGTTCAGTGGAAGCTGCCCTTGCTTGGTACCCTCTCAGCTATGGGGAAGTGAACAGCTTCACCCATGACAAATCAAGCTGTCTGGGGTCAAAGGCATCAAGAGTTGAAAGCGAGGACACTTTGTCCCAGATACCTTTGGCAAGTTAATGGCCATTGCCTCACACTTCCAAATACCTGGTTTGCAGGCTACTTGTGTGTGGCCAGATATTTTAAGGTTTTTGTTCATGCCTGGAACCTGGGCTTTTGATATCCTCAGCTTCAGGTGTGTCTTGCTTTGTCTTTGCGTCGAGACTGATAAACTTTGCTATATCAGCTCCTGGCATATGAGTGTCTCCCTCCTGCTTAGTTCACTCACACTCAACATTTATCTTCAGAAGTGGATTAAACATGAAAATGCACTTGTTACCCCTAGGATAAGAGTGTCCACACATGAGGAGTTAAATGTTATCACAACTACAAGGGATGATGCTCTTCCTGCCGCCAGGCAGACTCTGCATCCCCTTTACACCAAAGAGAACTTATTTCCACCCAGCAATAAGTGATATTAGGCTGATCCTTTTCCATAAGTATATAAGCTCAAAACTAAAGTTGTACTGACTGCTTGCCCTTCACACTAAATAGAAAGGACATTTAAATACTCCTGTGGGCAATAAAAGCTGTCTATCCATGTACAAAGGGACAGACAGCTTTTTGGGAGGTGTTAGTAAGGGAGATCCACTGTGAGAAGATGCAAATGGAGAAGTAGAGGATGCTCATTTTGTTGGTAAGGTGTCAGGCTTCCTGTAGAAAAAGTGGGGAATTTATGAGCTGATCCCATTCCCACTGAGGCTGCTGAGAGATTTCTTTGCTGTGCTCAGCATGGACAGTCACAGTGGCTGACTGTATATCTTGAAAGTAAAACCACAGACCTTCCAGTAATTTTTTTAATCCTGTCAAAATTCCAGTAAAGGGAAATTAATTTCTAATGTAGTTTTTGGATTATCTGCTGTGATCTATTTTAATAACTTGGGAATATGCAAACCACCTTACAAATCTTAATGAATCATACAGCAGATGTCTGAGGTGAGAAAACTATGATCGCTCTGTTACAAATGAGCAACTGGGGCACAGAGAAAATCAAAGATTTAGCTAAGCCCTTTGGTTTAATTTTTAATTAACATTTTTCCTGTACAAAATTAGCCAGTTTTAAAAAAGTTGTGTGAAACTGTTAGCCACAGAAGGCAGAGAAACAGGTTTACTCAGTTTAATAAAAAGAATGTATTCATCTCCATTTTTCTATTGGTGGGTTTAAAATACACTACAGGGGCATGAAATCAATTTATCTTTCTTCTGGATAATATTTTCTCCATCTGTTACATGACTTAGATACCAGGGCAATGGTGTGATGATATCACTATTACTATAAACCCCAGAATAGAACATAACAAAGAAACTAGAATAGGTGCAAAAAATATCTAGAAATTGCCTTTTGTTACAGTAAAATCCACTAGCTTAATGACCTTAAAGGCCATCTTTTTGGGCTTTACAGCAGTGTAATTACACCTCCCCTAGTTTAGTACTCCCTGACTTACACCAGTATGTGTGAAATCAGACTGTACTTGTATTTTGACCCTGTGTTAGTGGTTGGAAGGAAGCTCATTTTTTCTAGGTTAGAGTTTGAATATCAGAGGTTTATGGAATGATGAGGGTTTGAAGAACCTCATGAACTTGTCTAGGCTTGCTTCTGGCCAGAGTAATTATATCTGTATTTTTATTAAATGTGTCAATAAGGAGCTCTAGTTGAAGGGAGCCCACAGCCGCTCAGGCACCCTTCTCCCCTATCTACCTCTGCTGCTGAAGTGCTTTTTGCCGGCAGGCAACCTGAATTCTCCTAACTGTGAATGAAGGTCATTACATCTTCCCTCTACCCATGTTAGGCAGGAAGATTTCATTACTTCTCTTTTCAGTAGCTTTTAATATATTTTAGGTGATAGTACCTCATGCAAGTCTTCCTTGTATGCCACGCCATCCAAATCTCTCGTTCACTGCTTTCCAGTGGATCTCTTCACACTTATTGTGAAGGTGGCACCAAATCCTGGCTATGGTATCCAAGTGAGAGCTTTCCAGGACAGAATAGGGCAAAAGATTACTTCTTATGTGTCAGGTAAGCTGAAAATTAGGGGTTAGTGGTGACTAAAGATCAGCTTTGAACTATTAAAGCTCTCAGGGTCTGCTCTTCGACTATCTTAGAAGCTCGCTCACCACTGTTTTTAATACACCCTCTCAGACTCTGTATTTTCATGGTGTTGTTATGGCCCAGTATGCAAGCAATAGTTTTCAGGAAAGTATTTTGAGTTGAAGGAAAAAAAAATGTTATCTTTGGGAAAAGGTAAATGCTGCATCAGTGCATAAAAACTTGCTCAATCAAAATTGTGCAGAAGTTTCTCTTTGGTTTTTCAGTAGGAATTGCTCTTTCTCACTGAAAGAATATGGAAAAAAGACCCATCTGTGGGAAGCTATGAGCTGTATTTGGCACTTCCAAATCCCAGTCTTGTTGTCTGGTCTTCCTCTCACTTGTGTTCCCCTCAGTTAGGAACAAGGAAGATAAAACATAGATTTGCTGGTAAGGGAAAGATAGCAGCACCCACATGGTGGTCACATGCCAAAGTCACAGCCATGCAGCTGCATCCCATTCCCTACCTTTACATGCAGCCTGCAGCTGTCTCCTGGCCAGGGCAGCGACGCAGCAATACAGAGGGATGGATTTCTTCAGGTCAAACGCAAAATATGCAGAATTTCCCGGCATGTAGCCCAGCACTTAGCTCATGGGAACGTGTGGCTTCTGGAAGGCACCTGTGCCTGAACCTCAACTCACAGGATGGGGATAAATCAGATTTGGTGTAACTGCCAGCATCCAGAAAGCCCTGTATGTCATGAAGTCTTCTGTGATGAGAAATTCTGAGTTTATTTTCTTTTTAAAAAAAGTTTCCTTCCTATTTTTGTGTTTTTCACATCTGTGAAATAAATATTTTTGGTTTAGCTGTAGTTAACTATGGGTAGTTGAGGCAGGTAAGCTGCAGTGCTGCAAAGCTCACGGTAAGAATAAGGACAGCTGTCATTTGGTGTTGCAGCTGCTGATTACACTTGCCCTACCACGAGGGGTAATTTAGGCTGCTTTTTTTTTGTTTTGTTTTTGTTTCTTTTTTTGTTGTTGTTGTTATTTGGGGTTTTATTTAACATGAAAATATAATTTAGTGTGATTTTCTTTCTTTCCTTAAAGAAAGGAATCAGTAGATGGCACTGTGTTACCGCAGGACAAGCTGCCTCCCTCTGTCTCTAAGATGGATGAAAGATACTGCCTATCTCTGAGTTTTCAGCCATCTGCTTTAATCTCTACCAGGGAAGAAAAAGGAAAAAAACACTAAACCCAAACCCCCACAAACCCACAGCCTGGGTCTGTGTCACTCAAATGTGCTTTAGCACGGCTTCCCCTCCTCTGTCTTCAGGGCTGCTAGCCCTGAATCATTTCCCTGTGGGACAATCTGGTTAAAATAATAGACATTATATGCCTTGATTTTTGTACTCTGTTCTTTTAGCTTGTTTTTCTCTCCCTGCTATCACAAATCTAAAATAATCAGAAGGCTCAGTGAAAAAAAATGGGATCAGATCTCTAGCATAAGATTAAGCTCCTCCAAAGGCAGGTGATATTTGGGAATGCCGATCCCCAACTAGGCTTCTAAGTTCTTTAAACAAATGTAAATAAAAAATAATGAATGGGCTTAGCTACATGGGCATAAATGACTAATCAAGTCCCATTCACTGACACGTGAGTCACGTGAGTGTCAATAGCGTTGTTCACTGAACTGTGATTTCAATAAATTATTGCTATTATGTGCTGTAAATAATCTTAACTGGAAGCTTGACCAAAATTACCTTCAGCCACCAAGCTTGCAAAATTGAGCTGTCTCATGATTGCAGAGTTGCTTGCAGTAGCTGAACATTTTTATACATCTTTGAAATTCATAAATTCATCGTTTAGCAGAAAAAGAGAATAAACTAATGAAAAAATCACTGAGATGTATAAAATGTTTACTGAAGCCTGAATGAAGCATTTTTGGTTGTTTCCTATCAGCTCAACGAACCTTTATATAGTAGTGCTTCTTTCCTTAAGAAGGCTTGCCGAGTAGTAGCGCTGGGAAGGAGCTCTTTGCAGTCTCAAAGAATCAATCTCACTGTGCTGTTCTCTTTAGTAGCTGCTGTAGCTGCAACACAATTACAGAGGGAAGAAATCTAATTGTTGGGAAGGAGACCAACCTATTCATGGAATTTGCAAGAAATTGCACTGCACATAAAACTGTAATTCTGACTTAATGCTGCTTTAATCCATTTTTGTGTTACAAGACCATTAAGATGAAAAGTATTTGAGTTTTGAATATGAAAGTCTTGAAAGGAATGGTGCCACCACTGTGCCCAATTTCCTCTCTTTTCATGTTAAGAAGGTTGGTTAGGCTAGAGCTGCAGCCTGGTGATAACAAAGGATAATAGATTAGCTTTGTCAAATAATGCACATTTGTCAGCAGTCACTGGACATAGATTTTCATAATTATTTTATTGTATTTCCCCTTTAAATTCACAAGTAGATATTTATTTCCATGAGATTTCATTGCAGTTGGAGGAGTGATAATTCTATACACTTCATTCTCTCCATGGCAACTGTAAATGGGTCAAGCACGGGTGCAGCCTGGCACACAGCAGCTGTGGGGAGGCAGCTGCAGCAGTCTGCCCTCACGATGCTCTGCATTATCCTCACCTGGAGCTCCCATGGATGGTACTTCCTAGGGCTGCAGCCAAGAATTATCATGGAAGAGGGCTTTTCCAGTGGTCACTAAACCTTGAGCATCCCCTGGATCTGCTGCAGGTTGCATTAGAGACCATGTGCTTGGACACCTGGTGCTGCAGAGACCTGTGCTTCTGTGTGTGGTTACTGCAGGTGCATTATGGTGCTTTCCAATTCTGGTGCAGAGCCTGTCTCAAACTGTGTCCCGGCCCCACGACCAAGAGAGCCTGGGCTAAGGCAGTCTAGGGGAAGTGTTTGGGAGGAAAATGGATGATGATGAGACTGTCCTGTTGAGTGCAAGAAAAGAAGGAGAACTATGGGCATAAGGAGTTCAGGCTTTGCTCAGCTGCAAAGTATTCAGCACATTGGGACACAGGGAGAACTCAGGATGGAGACACACAGAGAGCCAGCAGAAAGGAGGGGTGTCCTAATACTTTGGTGCAGGGATACCTTGGCATGAGTTAATCCCATTTGGACCTTGCATTATGTGGTTTGTGAGGCTACTAACCTTCCATGTGGATAACCAGTTACATGGTCTGAAGGTGGCATGATTCAGTGCTGCAGCTAAAATGGACAAGATGAAACAAGAATCAAGTGACCCAACTATGCAATATTGCAAGAGTAATTCTGGACTGATTGTTGAGGGAGAAAACCCAGACATGGTTAGCTATAAAACTGTAGTAGTGCTAGACAGATGATATGGAGACATCCATTAGAGTTTTTTAATACACTGAGAACTATTCCCAAGGCCAAAATGCAATCTACATTTCTGAATATCTGCCTGAGAAAACTGGGATGGGTAATTCAGACTTGGACTCTAGTCCCTGCAAGTTTTGATACCATATCTTTTCATTCTCACAGCAGTCTTGGTCATTCACTAGTTTGAGGCTGTCTGGAAGATGAGTCATCAATTTAGGCACTTATTTTCTCCATTACAGACTGGGGTAAATATGGTGCATGGGTGGATAGAGAAGAGCTTTTGGATGAGTTTCTTGCTCAGATAATCTAGTTTGAATATGCTAAAACCACACTGCAAATCCAACTGACAGATGGTGAATTAGGACAGTCGAGGTTTCACTTCAACGCTGAACCAGAAGGGTAGTATGAGCACAACCTAGTGAACACAGCAACAGTGGGTTGTCAGGGTCAAATGCTTCTGGTGTCCAAATGGAGATGCTTTTGTTCTCCAGTCATTAAAAACTCAGCAGAACAGTGGTTCCTTTGTCTACAAATATCTAAATGATCACTTAGCTCACCATGGCAGTTAATATTTTTTTACTAAAATACATGTCATGACACAATTGTTAGATCATTTGCCCTCAGGATGTTCTTCATAGTGTTCTTCTAACCTGTTAATTCAAAACCCCTTCTCTTCTGAGTCTCAGAATGCGTACATGAACTCATCTGAGTCACACATTCTCTTGTTTTTCAGCAACATCCAGAGGTTAGAATTATTTCTTGATTTAAGGACCATTATTTCAAATGCTTATAATTCCCTTCAGATGCAGAACCTGAGACACATGGAAGCTGATTTTGGAGGAGAGGGGAGCAGTCACAATTTTCATCAACACCAGAGCCCGCAGTACGGGTAACAAACAGGAGGACCTGGAGGCCATCGTGCAGCTGAAAAGCTGTGACATGGTTGCCGTCAGGGAGAGGTGGGGGCTGACTGTCATGACTGGAGTGCTGCAGCAAGTGCCTACAGGCTCTTCAGAGGGGACAGGCCTGGAAGCAGAGGCAGTGGGGTGTCTCTGCACCTCAGGGAGTGCTTTGACTGCACAGAGTTTGAGGATAGTGATGATATTGAGTGCTTGGGGGTGAGAATCAGGGCGAAGGCTGGTAAGCCAGGTATCCTGGTGGGAGTCTGTTACAGATCATCCAGCCAGGATGAAGAGGCAGATGGAATGCCCTGTGGGCAGCTGGCTGATGTTTCACGATCACCAGACCTTAATCTTGTGGGAGACTTTAAAATGCCAATTTCTGCTGGAAACCCAGCACAGTGGAAAGGAGTCAGTCCAGGAGGTTCCTGGAGCATTTGGAAGATTAACTTCCTGACACAGCTGATGAGGGAGCCTACAGGGGGAGTGTCCTGCTAGACCTGCTCTTTATGAACAGAGAAAGGCTGGTCAGAGGCTGCCTTGGGCAGAGTGCCTACAAAGCTATAGGACTTTTTGGTTCTTGATGGACTAAGGAAATGGTCAACAAAACCTCTACCTTGGACTTATGGAAGATGAACTTTGGCCTGCTCAGGACCCTGGTTCAGAGAGTCCCTTAGGAAACAGCTCTCAATAATGAAGGGGTCCAGGAAGGCCAGGCATATTTTAAGAAGGAAATCTTAGAAATGCAGAGGTAACCCATCCCTACGCCCTGAAAGACAAAACATCAGGGAAGACTGGCCTGGTTGGACAGGGAGTTTTCGCAGAAACTCAAGGAAAATAGTTTTTGACCTTTAGAAGAAAGGGCAGGTAACTCATGAAGAGTCTAAGGTGTTGTTGGATCATAGAGAGAGAAAATGAGAAAGACAAAAGGTCAGCTAGAACAAAATCTGGCCACTCTATAATTAAAGACAATAAAAATGTTTTTATAAATACATTAACAACAAAAGGAGGGCCAAGGAAAATTGCCATCCTTTATTGGATGCAGGGGGTGGGACAATATTTCCAAGGATGAGGAAAAGGCTGAAGTACTTTATACCTTCTTTGCCTCAGTCTTTAACAGAAAGACCAGTTATCCTCAGGGCAACTGGCCCCTGAGTGGGTAGGCAGAGATGGAGAACAGAATGGACCTCTTGAGATCGGGACAAGGTAGTCAGTGACCTGCTGGGCCACTTAGACACTCAAAAGTCTATGGGGCTGGATGACATCAATCTGAGGGTATTGAGGGAAGTGGTGGAAGAGCTTGCCAAGTCACTGTCCATCATCTATTGTCAGTTCTGGCTAACCAGGGAGGTCCTGGATGACTGTAATCTGGCCAGTGTGACACCCATTCACAAGAAAGGCCAGAAGGAGGATCCAGGGAACTACAGGGCTGTCAGCCTGGCCTTGGTGCTGGGGAAGGCTAGAACAGATTGAGTGCTCTCGTAGCACATACAGGACAACCAGGGTGTCAGACCCAGCCAGCATGAGTTTAGGAAAGCAGGTCCTTCTTGACCAACCTGATCTTCTTTAATGACCAGGTGACCCACCTGGTGGATGAAGGAAAGGCTGTGGCTGCTGTCTACCTGGAATTCAGTACTGTCCCCCACAGCACACTCCTGGAAAAGCTGCAGCCCAGGCTTGAACAGGAGCACTCTGTGCTGGGTTAGGAACTGGCTGGATGGCTGGCCCAGAGAGTGGTGGTGAAAGGTGCTGCATCCAGTTGGTGGCCAGGCACCAGTGGTGTCCCTCAGGGGTCTGTGCTGAGGCCTGTTCTGTTCAATATTTTTATTGATGACAAGGAGGAGGGTGTTGAGTGAAGCCTCAGTAAGTTCACAGAGAAAAATTATTTAGTCTAATTGATATGTAGTTGCGAAAGGCAAGTTGCACTTCATTCAGGTTTGGTTTCACTCCTCCATCTTTTAGAGACAGACTCCAGAACCTATGCCTTGGTAAGACAAATGTGGTGAGGTTCACAGGATTGTTACGGGAAGAAATTTGTACTGGTGGGCAGGAATGACATTGTTGCATCAGATCTGTGGAATATGGTTCAGCTGATAAGCTGTAGGAACTTTCTGGATTATTTTTTTGCCCAGTATTATGAGCAATAATATTATATCAAAAGATTTTTAAACCTGGAACTTAGCTTCCTAATTCTTACCTTGGGAAATAGGATTGTTTCTAAGAAGGGGTGTAGTTTTCATCCAGGAGGAATTAGTAGTGTAGAATATGTATAGTTTGAGAGTGCATGAGAGCACAAAACCTTCCTGTAGCTTCTCTACACTTATTTTCATTCCACATAAAAGGCTTTGAAGCAGATATCAAGAAAATGTAATACCTATTGTCTGCTTGGGAAAGCTTTACATAAAAGCATCTGTAAGAAGGAAATGACATAAAAATGAGATGGCAGAAGTAATGGAAATTTAGATGAGAAGAAATCATTATGAGATAAGATTGCTTATCTGGCTGTGTGTTAAAATAGAGTTCATCTATGAGATTTCTGTAGGTGAATCTAGATAATGGAATGAACATAATTTTCTTTGGAGCTGGCAATTTCTCTCCTTAGTGAGTGTATTGTTCATGTGTTTCTAAATATTATACATGTCACAAATAATACAAATACGGAATTCAGCAAACATGATTGATGTAAACATTAAAAAAAATCAAAGTACATTTAAATCAGTTTAATGAATCACATCTTGACAAAAAAAGAAAGCAGATTTTCAGGACAACTGTGAGTCAGAAAAGCAAATCTTCAACAATATTTGGTGGAAATTATCTATTCTGAGATGCACAACTTACCAGCTATATAGATTGGATATACTAAAATACAGTCTTAAATATGATTCTCTGGTAGTGCTGTGAACTGTACTAGTAAAAGCTGACTATGGGGATACAGTCTCTGATCCTGCAATTGCTTATGGATGGGTTTAACTTTAATCACTGATTTCTGTTGAAGTCAGGGCTAAGAACAACTACCTGCTTAACTGGGCCAAATTACATCTAAGAATTTGTGGGAGAGCTTTTCTTCAGTGATATAAAATTTTTGTAGTGTGCACTAGTGGTCAATGAAAAAAAAATTTAAAAAATTTGATGACTGCCATTCACTGGCCTTATTTCCACTGTACGTGTGTTGTGAATTTGTGGATTTTTTTGGTTGTTTTTTTTTTACTGCAAATGGTATCTCTGCTTTCATGGACCTGGAAGCTGCTCCACAGTACTTATCAGTAGTCCAGCCTCAATGGAAAAGCATCATGTCAGCAGGCAACATACCTGAGAGGGACTATGGGATAGACACCCTGTCCCCAGAGCTGTTCTGGCTCCTGGCTGGAGTCCTGTGGGTTTGCTTTGGGGTGCTGGTTCTGACACTGGTTGGACTGGGAGTGGAGCCGTGTTTCCAAAGCTGAGCCCTTCTCTTGGTTTCCTATACAAGAAAAGGGATGAGAGAATAGGAAGGGGGTTCTCCGCCATAAACCCTTTGTTCTGAAATTCACTTTCTTCTCTGTTTGGGAAGCACTACTCAAGGCAGCAACAGCTGCTAGGTTTTGGGGCAAATTGCATGCCCCTTCTTGCTTTACAAAACAGGACTTCACTCCTACACGTCTTCCCAGTTTTAAGCTCCTTGCTTCTTTAACACACCCTTAAGCAGCAGTTCACTCTCTGGCTTCTTCCTTCCCTTTTTTCCTCTCTGCCAATATGAGGAATCCAGTCCTATCCTCCTTCTTTCTTAATTGCTCTTCTTCTTTCACCTCTGGGGTAAATACGATCTAGCCTTCCTTCCATCCTAATCCAGCAATACCTCATTCTGCCAAGTTCTTGGCATTTGTATTGTCATTAAAGGCTTGGTTGTGTTGGTTGCTAATAGTTTCAGCTCCCAGTTGCTCTGTGAGAAACATGAGGGATGTATCCAGCAGCTCCTGGGGAAACATCCGTGCAGCCAGTATCAAGAGCTGCTGCTGCCACCTGCCCCATATTCGCCATGGAAGAGTTTTCAATACCACTTGTTGCACACAGACTATGGATGGCAAACCTCAGATCTTGACATCTCTTATGTGGGAGTGCCAGGAATACTGAAGGACTTGGATAGGTACATGCTGTGGACTGTCTACCTATGCTGAAGAAGAGTATATGCTTGGTTAGAGAGATGGGAAGGGGAGTTTGCACATAAGTTGCAGGAATGTGAACTGGGCATCCACAGTATTGTAGCTGTGCCTCAGAATTTCCAGCATTATATTAACTTTATCTATAAAGCACGATTCTCCATTTAAAACTGAGACCACAAAAAAAATCCCAAAAATAAACAAACAAAAAATCCTCCCAAAGTCAAAACCAAAACCATAAAAAGCCCAACCATTGTAACCCTTCATAGATGCATGAATCTGTAGCTTGAAATGATCACTTTCAGCATCAAGATTTACAATAGCTACCTTCCAAGATTCATAACGAACTTGTTTTTTTCCTTTTTGACATATTTGAAGAAGAATGATGTTTCTAGAGGATACCAACTAGCTGGCTTCTCATTCCAGTGGCAATTGCACCTTTAACTTACTTAGACTGGTTTGAGAAAGTCAAATGCTCTGGAGAAAAACACTCCCAAGAAGAAAGCGTCTAGGCGTTTAGTAGAGTTTCATTCACACTTGAAAAACTCCATGTGCCTTGTGCTAAGGCTGTGCCTAGAATGGCTCAAGTAAACAATCACAGGACATTTACATTATCAGTTCATGGATTGTGAGATCCCTGTTGACTCTGTTCCATTAGTTTGCACTTTATAGCTGCTGCCTATGCCTGCATGGAAAGTTTACTGCTAATGTGGCCCTCTTGCTCAGGAGGCACACTTGTCTCATCAGTCAAGCTTTTATAAAGAAAGCAGTGTGTGTTATATTGAAACCTGGGGCCTGTTGTGCTGAGATGAGCTGCGTTCTAGGCAAAAGCTTTCAGATGCAGTAGTAAAGCTTGTCCAAATAGCAGGGAAACGTGATTTTTTCAGATCAATCTTTGTAAAACTCCATCAATATGTGCTCACAGAACTATTAATAAAAATGTTATGTCTGTAACTTGAATGATTTACAGCCATATTTCATAGGTAAACAGTATTATTTTTAACAGCTTTGAAAGAAAGATGGCTTGGGAAAGGCTCTCTGTTCAAACTGGATCATCCAGGCACCTTGGGTTAAAGTACAAGGCATTGAACTAGGGGCAAGCTAGTTGAAGCTCATCTCTTCTTTGTGCCATTGTTCCCTTGAAAGATGGGGGAGACATCTCATCCTGCTCTTGGCTCTCCTTTTTCATGTTCATTAGCTTTGTTTACACTGTAACATCTTGGGACAGAAATTCAGGTCCAATACATCAATATTACCTAAAATCTTAAATGACTTTTAGAGGGGCAGATCTTCTATTCATCCACCATATCTTTTTAGACTGAACATGAAGGGAATCTAACTCAGATGACAGTCAGTTGTGGGGTGCCCCCGCTCAGGGGAGGCAAAGATTTAGTTATTGTTAAAGTGAGAGCCATGGCTTTGAGTCCCAGGAGAGTGGACCCCACTCCTCTGCCTTGGGGGAGGTATTCCCTAAGCCCAGGAAAGGTAAAACTCCACCCTTGCTCTATAAATCCCACTACCCTGCCCCTCTTTGAGGTTCTCTGCCTCTGGGTTAAGCTGAGTTTGTTCCTGTATTGGTAACACCCCAATAAATGGATTTTTGAGCTTAAACAAGCAGAGACCTCTCATTGTGTCTCATGCTGGTCACCAGACCTCCCTGGACTTAATCCTGCAGCCACAGAATGCAACAGTCAGTAACAGTCAATACTCCAGTTTGCTGCGGGTGGGTACTCAGTTGCCACATGCGGGCTCTCTAAGGACATCTGTGACTCGAATGATGGCTATGCCTAGAAGCATAAAGTGTGTACTTCCTAGAATATATGCTAGCTCTAATTTGTTTTAGACTTTCCTGGTGATCAAAGATCTTAGACAATACAAATATATTTACTCAAAAGCCATTTGGGCATAGACTTAGGCAACCAACTCTAGATGAACCTGTTTGAACAGAGGGTTTGGACAGGATCACTTCCAGAGTTCTCATTCAACCTTGACCAGCCTGTGAGTCTGTAAAATACAACATAATTTAGAGAACAGAATGCAGAAGGGGGCAAGAAAATCTATAATATTGTGGTGGGATAAACAGAAGTGTTTTCTGCTTTCTCATTAAGTGTTGGCTTCAATGTAATTCAAAAACCTTTGGGGTTTATGTTGACTGAGCTGTGAGATCTGGCAAACTAGAAAATAGGGATGACTGTAGCCCATTTTGCCTTTAGGTAGAAAGGATACAGGCAGCAATTTGGTCCTTTAATATATTGGGCCTTGTGTATATTGGTCCAGAAGTTGAATCCTTTAATCTCTGCCATACACTTGTCCTTTATTTATGTCCTTTTTGAGCCTGATACTGAAACCCAGACAACATTACTTTACTCTAGCAATACATGTCTTATTGGGAGCTGTAAGTGAAAACAGGGCTTTTTGCAATTTTTTGTCTCTGTATTAGTCTATTACAATAATTGACAATACTTAACCATCACCATCTAGAACAATTTCCACTCCTTTGGATTAACTTCACCAGTTAATTTCCTTACTTAAGTCTTATGTCTTCCAAATGCTTACAGCTACCTCCATCTTAGAAGTTTTTTGGACAAGTTAACCACGCTTAATGATTTTATTCTTTCTCATAAATCATAATCACATAGCTGTATACTCTAGGTATCAGTAGGAGGAGGTGAAGGAAGATAATGTCATGGATTAACATTCCCACCCCATGTGTGTTCATCGTGTTGACAGATGGTTGAGAGAAGAGATTTTAAATATATTCCTGGATAAAACCAGTCCTGGTTGGTCAGGGCAGGAGTGTTTCTTATCTCCTTTCAAAAATCTATATGGCCCAAAAGTGAAGATAGTCCAGGGGCTGTAACATCAGAATTTGCAAGCAAAGTCAGTCATTTATACCGCTAATTCATTTTCAACCACCTTTTTCCTATTACTGTTGGTAGACCACTCAGAGGTGCTGTACTCAGGCTTTCTCTTCAGTCCTGCAGGATCTGACTCCTTTGGGGCCACTCCAAGCACTGAGTTGAAAGTGCAAGTTTCTTATGCTGTGTGCCAGGAGAAGCAGCCTCCTGTGTAGAGGCAGCAGTAAGCAAAATACACTAGAAAGATTTTTGGCACCAGCATAGAGGGTGTTATCAGAAGTGGAAAATTTACAGAATTCCTATCTGTTCACACTTTTTCTTGAAGTGGTCTCATTGCTCAAATATGGTACCAAATAATATGCAAGAATAGCTGCTGGACTACACTGAAAATATCCAAGATGACAAAGAGAATTCAGTTCTTTGCATAACTGGGAGGAAAGACTCAAAGTCTTCCTCACCTGGTGGTGTATCTTAGCCATGGATAAAGTCTCCTGCCACTTTGCTGAAAGGATATTGCTCTGTCCTTGGACTTTGGTCTGCTCACAGTGAGTTCACAAGGGACTGGCTTCCTTTCAACAGTTCACCTGTCAGATGGGGATAACAGGGCTTTGCTGTCTCTTAGGGGTGCCATAAGGATAAATAGATTAAAAGATTTTGTAGTGCTCTGAGATGTGTGATGAGGGCTGTGGAAGAAGTTAGGATCAGTAAACTGGCAGCAACACAATAAAAGATTGCCTCCTGTTGAAGAACTGCAATATTGATGCTGTCTTGAAATGAGTATCTACCTCTTCCTAACAAATATCAAAATAACTTTCATTTTTTGAAAAGAAGCATTTCTGTCTAGCTGAAACAGCTTTTTTATTTTTCTTTTTTTTTTAATGGCAAACTTATGTTCAAGGGTTGGGTTTTTAAAACTTTAATTCCTCTCTTTTTGGGGATGCACATGCACACACACATATGTCAAAAGAGGTCTGAATGGGTCAGTATTTGAAAAAAGAAAATTCCAATGCTGAGTTTTTCCACACTGATATTCCGTTAGAATATGGGGACTTCATTTGAAGTGTTGATTGTTTATTTGATGCCACCTGACAAATTAGTAGGAGCCTGCTTAAGAGCTTTGGTTTGTGTCTTTCAGCTTCACATCTTAACAACTTTTGTGAGGAGAACTGCAATCCTCAAAAGATTTACCAAGAGGCTTGTAGTCAATCTGTTTTATACAGTGATGCTATTAACCAGCAACTGATTTTTACTGTGTCGTATTTGTATGTGAGTAAAATGTGGTAACAGTTAAAATCCTTTCTTGATTCCAGGATGATAACTTTGATTTCTTATTCTTCTCTTTCAATTTAATATCAACACCTGAGAACATGTATTGAACTAATAATAAAATAATAACAGTGCAAAGTACTGTTGTACTGTAGTTGGGTAAAGTTGTCAATTTTTCCTTAATATCAAAACCTGGACTTCTTTTTTTCGCTGTTGTAATCTAAAATCAGTGAAGAATACTGAAGGCCTCCTAGTTTCTCCCCTTCTGCCCTTGATTTATTCTAATTCTCAGGGCATCAAACACCTGTATTTGTCCTCTGTCACTCACTGGTATAGGCTGGATTAGAATTTGCAGGCTTTCTCTGAGAACACAATGTTTTCTTCCCCAAATTTGTCAAGCTTATGAAAGTGTTGATTTATTCTAATGTCATATGTTGAAGTAGATGAATGATAAACATCACTTCTCTCTTTTCAGATTAATGATCAATTACACAGACATAATTAATGTGCTCTACATTTGTTCTGTTTCTCCCATAGTGCCCAAGCATAGTGTGGCTTTCATTTACTGACTTTCTGCAGCTAGGTAGTGTACTTTTCATGGTACAAGTCAAATTCAATTCAGCTTGTTCTTTTTAGCCCTGAGGGGATGTCTTCAAACACTTCTCATTCTCATTCTTGTTTTTTCAACAGCATGCCTAGCAAGCAGAGCTCATTTGTCTTAACAGTGCTTAATATAGATGTGTGGCTTTATTTTAGCCAGCATATTCCTCATCAGGTTTTAATGTTCATCTCGAGAAGAAGAAATTGGCTCTTCACGTATTTGCAGCAAAGATTACACTGGCATAAGGTGAAATGAGAAGCGTTTTCAACTTTTGTCCATCAATATCTTGGGAGGTAATTTGCTCTCAAGTAGAAAGCTCCTTGCTTTATACAAATGGTATTGTCTCTGTTAGCAGAATAGGTTGTTCCTAAAACTAAAATGCAGACCTGAAAAAGTGAAATGCAATGTGAAATAAGTGACGCTGATTATCTGGGATACTTTTTTGTGCAAGGAAAACAGAGGAAGAAAAATTGATAGAGATCTGGTAGTTGAGGCTCTTATGATCCAAAATCAAATCAAGGAGACTGAAAGCTTGAGACCTGGTGGGTGAGCTAGTGCTGGTTATGACAAAATGTTCAAGAAGCTGGGATGCTGGAACCTTTGATACCATTAGATGCCCCAAAGGAAAAGCAGCAGGACAAATTCTGGACAAGCTCCTGTCTTTCACTACAATTTTCCTAAAATTTCTTGGTTTTGACTTGTCAATACTCTCCAATAAAAATCTACTTTTCTGGGAAATTCCCCGGCATGTGTAGTAATACCCACACTGAATTATTGACATGATAGCATATGAATGAGTAATAGCTCATTGCTCAAGGGGATAAAAGGATAGAGAGCATATAATAAAAGCTACATTGAACTTTGCCATTCACTGGACATACAGCCTGAAGAGTGCCAGTGTTGTCATTAAAGACTTGTTGATTCCATCAAATGCAGTCCTATCAATTTTGCCTAAGTATCTTCACAACTTTCCTGGTGCTTTTCTTGTTTTTATTTACACAGATTTTGCATGAAGACAGAATAGGTTTTGCCCACAAATTCTTCTGCTTCTCTGTTCGGTCACTGTCTGAACTCATCTCCAGTGACAGCATGGTACTCCTCACTTCTGTTGTCACATGCTGGGATTAGAGGGCCTTTTGTTTGTAATCTCTGGATCACACAGGTGGAAGAGCACTCCAGTCCTCTTGCAGAGTCTGCTTTCTAACTGAAGTGACATTTTCTCTCCTGACCAGCTCTGGAGCCCATGGAAATAAATCCCAGCTGGGGTGCCAGTCACAGCAGTAGCTGTAGCCATTGTTAAAAATCCTGTCAGTTAATAATGTGACAGGATGGGGCTAAGCATGTGAGGGACTGAACAAGCCTCACCTGTCTGTGCATCCTTGACAATATGGTGAGCCAGGTGGGGAGAAACTAGACAGCAGGCAGGCAGGACTAACCCCTAAACAAATGCTCTGAAAATCAGAGCAGCAGAGGTGTAAAGCTAAAGGCAGGTCCTCAGGATCAGGAATGAAAGAGGAGGATATGTTTTTTTTCTAACAAAGCTGAAAATAATTTATATACATTAAATGAGCTTGACTTGCACACTCCTACATATAGATATTGTATTTATAATATGGATATATAGGTAAGAGAGGTTCTTGTTCAAACATTGCTGTTGGTATAGTCTAACTGTTAAAAAGAGGGAGATTCAAAGGATTTAATATGTAGATGAATTCTTTCTAGCTTCTTCCTTCCCAGATAAACAGGAAATAAGAAGCGTTGTTTTAAAGAATGTTAAAAAGATAATATTAGCAGTCTTTCTCATAATAATTTGGAAAATGTTTGGGGATGCTGCAGTTTAGAGCATATGACTTTTATTTCAGGCCTATAATGTGATTTTCTGTTGAGTGAGTCTGAAAGAGGAGAGATTTTAAGGTATTTCCAAGAGACAAATCACAAAGCAG
Organism: Anthoscopus minutus; assembly: GCA_013399455.1. Classification (NCBI taxonomy): domain Eukaryota; kingdom Metazoa; phylum Chordata; class Aves; order Passeriformes; family Paridae; genus Anthoscopus; species Anthoscopus minutus. The sequence goes on from VWYI01046916.1 coordinate 48,331, forward strand.
AAGCTGTGTTACCACATCTATAGAACAATGGGTGATTTGGAAGTGATTAGTATGAAAGAAACCAGTTTTTAAAATTGACGTCTTGGATCACACAGCGCATGGTACTCAGAAGAGCTTGAGAGGATAAGAGCTGCCCAAATCAAACATTCACTGCTCAGTAGCCCTGGAGCACACTTCATGTAAATACTTTGGGGTTCATAGGGATGCCAAGAAGGCAAAGGGGGATGAAATGTACTTCTGCCTCTGGGAGGGGAATTCATGTAATGGCATTCATTCCTTCTATAGATAATACTGCTATTTAGGAAGTCCTAAAGTACATGATGTCTTTGCTGATTAAATTTCCTGTGTAAGCAAAATGTTCGTAAAGTTACATAACTGCATTTTCCTTACCTCTTTGCTGGCAGCAGCTATCTGGGTTTCTGGAGAGCTGTGACCCTTGCTTTGCCTCCATTTCTTAGTGAGAAAAGAGTGGAGGCAGAGCAGAGAGACTGAGAGAGAAAAAGTGATGCTGTTGCATCCTTCTTTCTGTCTATCTAACTCAAATCCTTTATTCCATCTGTATAACTCATACATAATTCCCACATTCCTTTAATTGGTATAGACTCCCTATGGCCTGATGATTCCCTCCTGAGGTTGTTAAATACAACCTTGATGAACTTAGTGGCTGAAGTAATTTCCCTTTTTATCCCTAGTGAGCTGAGCTGGAAATCCAAGACCACCTGTTCTAGTGGGCTTGAACTTGCTAGAGAGCTCCTTCCCTCCCACTTATGCCACAAATTCTTTTTCCACACCGTGGGACTTGCTTTCCCATAATGTAACTTTTGCTGTATTGGTGAGTCACCTGTCAATTATGAGACAGATGTTTGCCAGAGGGTGTCAGACAGGAATCCTCTGCATCATCCTCAGCAAGCAGCTCAACAGAAACAATTGTGGGTATGTCCTCTAAGGGAAAAAAAATAAGGGGTAGTTTTCTGCCTCTGGACTGGCTCATCTGACTTTTGTATCCCTTCGCTGGAGGGCAGACCCTTGCCCTGAGTATTCAGCCAATTTAAAGAGTGAGTCAAGGCAAGAGGAGTCTATTTCAAAGTTTCCATATTAATTATTATGAGTCAAAGTAAAAATTAATTTAAGATTGTTTTGCCTAAGTAATGATGTCCACTATGACCCTCCTGCTGACCTTCTAGAGCTAAAAGTTCTTCAAGATAAGGATTAAAAAATGTACTAAATGCACTTCTGCGGTTCTTGTATTTGCTTATTGTAATTCTTTCCCAGTTTGCTTTGCTACCAACAGCCTTTGAATGCAAAGGAGCAAACTGTGGATCAAATTAAAGGAAGAAAAAAATATTGTTAAAGAGAATGTTGGCATCTCAGCTGTGGAGTGTATACAAAATCAAAGTTTTGCTGTGTATGGTTCTGCAATACAATTCCCTCTTAAAGGATCATTTGCCTGCTGTTTATAGACAGTCAATGTCCTCAGAGCTGAACCCCTTAAGGGGTCTAGTGCACTTAGATAGCAGAGCTTCAAACATCCTGTGCAGGGCTTAAAAAGTCAAGACCAAAAGCCATTAGCACTAGAGAACTTTCAATATGGAAATTAAGAAAAGGAAAAAAATCTATATGAGGAGAGGAGACACTTAAAAGACTCTAAAATTCCCTCAGTTTTTACCAGTATTCTGTAACTATGATATTGCATTTTTGAGTCACATAACTGAGGGTAAAGTGAATCTGCTGCATGGCTCAAGGAGCAGCTGGGAGTAACAAACTCGGCACACTCTGGCCTTTTCTTCTGAGTGAAGGGTAGAAATACAAACTGTGCTGCAAGCCCTTTGGCCCAAGAATCAGGAAAATCTGCTCTTTTGTTTTGCCTCTTCACAACTCAGCAGCAGTCTCCTTCCAGACAGTGCATAATGGGTCAATCACCTCTTCGTCAGTCTAAGATTTTCTCTGTAGTGCCATTTATCTCATTTTTGACACCAATCAGCAGTTTTGCTCAGTGTACGTGGGACATTGCTGCAGACAATTTACAAACATCAGGGGAAAGAAGGGAGTTGGTGGTGTTTTTGAATTCGCATAAGTTCTTCATTTTTTGTTGTTTGTAATGAGTAGCTGAAAAACAAAATGAGTGTTTTGTTTCTTGATGTGTGCAAATATTTGTTCAAAATAACTTAAATTGTTTACTGAAGTTACTCCATTTGAAAATTTCTTTTTTAGGCATCATGTGAAAGCTCTTATTTCTTTCATGATGGATATTTGTCATCAACTCATGTGAATGTTTTGGCAAATCAAAGGATGGATTGTTCTGTTTTGCTTGCTTGGATTGCGAAATAGGAATATCCATAACATGACAGGGCATGAAAGAGCCTGAAATGAATTAAAGCTGTGCTTTAATGAATGGGCTTTTAATTTAGTGGATTCCTTAGAAACAAGTGTGGTAAATCCACTTTTGGTAAATCCAAAGGATGGTTGGCACACACATTTTGTATGGGTGGGTACTGGCAGACAAGAGCTGATAATTCGTCATTCCAGATGGACTGTTTTCCAGCAAATGAGTGTTCTAGCTATCATATTTCAATGGGAGAACTGCTCTGGTGCAGAGCCAATAAAATATGATTATCTCAGCTCAAAACCTGGACAGAGGAAAACATTCTTAAGTTGGATACTTGAAATCATCCAGCCAACAAGTATCTCTCAGCCTTCATTGTAAAGCAGGCAGGTTTCTACCTGCTAAATTTTTTGCTTAGTTGGGCTGAATGAACTTAAGTCAATTGATATTCCATGATGAACATGGCAGAACTGAGCAGGCATACACAAGTGAAACATGATAGTGCTTCATTCAGAACTTTGTGTTAATTCAGATGCAGAACCTCTCTTGGCAATGTTGCACCTGAGTGTTTTTAAAATTTCAAACCATAAACAGAGATAACACCTACCATCCATTCTTAACAGAGAAATTGAGAGATCTGTATCCAAATATGTATATGATGAAAAGTGTGGCTGTGAATCTTTAAGTATTTAAAAGCATTGCATTTTGCCAAGACAGCTCTGCCAAAAAATATGGGTCTTTAGAAAGCAAGACCTTTAAGGGACCACAGGAAATGGATAATTTTGCTTCCCTGATCTTTTCAGGAAGTGCAGAATAAATGTACTATTTGTTTCTTAAGGGTTTAGTAACCTACTAATAGAACCTGATGTACTTCTAACCTCTCTAATATCTCATTATGATGCAGGCTTGCATCACTTTTTGCTTTCAGATGCACCTCTGAGAGTACCACCATGTCCATGTGCCAGTTGGATGGGAAGAGTTCAAGGCAACTAACATTCTTTGTGTGCTCCCATTCAGAGAGCCCTTCAGAGAATACTGCAGCTGAGACCTCTAATCACAACCCCAAATAAACATCTGGGAGTCCCTCAGAAAGCCATTCAGTGCTAGTCTGGAGAAACGTTTTTGTAAGATATGTGACAAGAGCACGCTTAAGGATATTTGTGCCCTTCTCCTGCAGCAACTTTTTGTTGTTGAAGGTGCTAGCATGATTTTTAGTCCTTGGTGATTCCTTTGTGTTAAATTTTGTATTAACCTGCTCTTAGGCTTCTAGTTCCAGCTACAGACACTGACTCATCACTGTAGAAAGGCCTCCTACTGCTCAGTGAGGCAATGGACTGTGAACAAACTTACCGTCATCAATCAAAATTATTTCACAAGCTTGTTCCTGGCTTCTGTTGACCCTATGTTTTCAGAGCTGAGAATGCAAAATGCAAACTCTGTAGCTCAGGACTGAAAGTTTGGATTGGATAAGAGACACTGTTTCTTTGCACTCAAGTATATTTGCAACCAGGTCTCTGGTGTGACGACTTCTTGTGTAAAAATGTAAAACCCTTGCATGTGTAAGCATAAGCTCCATCTCTGCAGATGTTGTAACCTAATTTAATATGTGGTTGACTGGTTCCAGTAACAATGCACAAGAAGATGTGAACATAGCAGTAGACAATTCCTCTCACTTTTATTAAGGGAAGCCCAGATTTTTCACCCTAACATTTGCATGGCTCTTCCTGGCCATAATAACAGCAATACTTCATGTGACTGTATATTTACTGTGCATTGAAAGATACCAGCCAGTGCATCATATACATTAGAGTGTTAATGACACAGTGGCACAACTAGTGTGCAGGAAACAAATGCCTGGAACTGGTAGCTCTTCCATGGAAACATTCTCATCTCCCCAGCTATGTTAATTCTGACTCTTTCCATATTTAATAATACATAATTACAGTAGATAAGGGATGGGATTTCCAGAATTCAGCAAGGGGTTAACATGGAAATTAGATGCCAGGGTAGATATGATAAAGCAAGACTGTCCATTCCAGTCTGCCCATGATGTAGACTGGCAGCAAACTAGAGGTTATTGACCTGACCTTGCTGCTTTTGAAAGCAAATGGGTTCTGGTGCTACAAGCTCATAGGGCTGCCAGTTTCTCAGCAGATTAGCATTGGCTGACCTTCTTTTTCAGACTAGCTTGTGCAAATACCCCCCTAATGATTCCCATAGATGACGTAAGTGGAGTGAAAGGGACTGATGGAGGCAGCAAATATTGAAATCTGGCACTGGTCCCTCTGGTTGAGCAGGATGTGATTAGTACTTGCATGTGCACTAGTCAGGCAAGTGCCTGTTCCTTCTCAGTCTAGGAGATAGGAAGGCTTTGTGTAGAAGTGCTCTGTGGCACGGGGCATTGAGGAGCACACACCTGACTTGCTCTTCACTTTAAAATTTAACTGCATAGATATTGCCAGTCTTTCCCCATAAGCAATGAATGGCCTGTAGTGATGCTAGGAACCATGCAAAGAGAATTTGCTCTGTAACCACATGTGGGACTCCCAGTTCCCTTCCTGTCATGTGTCTGGGACTGCTGTAGCCAGTGGCAGCCAGGAAAGGTGAAAACATGGCTCCTTTCTACAGCCACTGTCAACCCATTTTATTCTGAGCTGAGCAGTCCTGGAAGCCTGAATCGCAAGGACCTTGAAATATAAGATTTCTGCTTAGAAAGAGAGCCAACTGAGCTTTGTTTTTTCTAAGACCTTGATCTGCTTTACACCTGATGTAATAGGGTTAACCTTACGTAAGCAAGGCATCACTGATTGTAATTGGAAGGCAAGCAATCATGTTGAAAATGCCCTTTGTAATGCTGTGAAAATCTGGGGTGGTTTACTAGGGGTCATTATGGACTGGCTGCTTTGGTTAAACTGCCAGGTGATCAAACCCCCAACTTTCTGAAGCGCTGTAATTCTTCTTAGGTTATGCATATTTTTCTGAAGTGTTTGGAAAGTGCTTCATGTGTCTGTTCTCATGCGCTTTGTCCTCCTTACTTTTTTCCCCACCCTCCTCCTTCCTTCCTGTCAAAAGAATGACAGCTTATGTTTCGCAAAATGGGCAAAATTTTAGCAAAATTTAATATGGTAACATTTTTTGACTGTCTAAATGGGTGTTTTCCGGTACCGCCTAGTTCAGGGGTAAAAATGACCTCCACCTTTTTTCTCCCTGCTTCCTCTTACCTGTAAACTGCTAATACAAGACAATATATTCCTAACAGTTAAAAAACCCCTTTATTATTCAGAGGTACAAGCAGTGTCCTTTCCTCACCCTCCACCCTCCCTGTACCAAAACAAAGCGCAGGCCCGTGGGACCAGCGTGTGCAAATTCCACTGGCTCCCTCCTCAGCCATTCACCCCCGTCCCTCCTGCCGGGAGGTGAACACCGTCCACACATCAGTTGAGACAAGAACAATATAACACAATCTGTTTTCAAATTTTCCAAATATTTCCCAAATATTTCCCAACTTCCATTGCAGGCTGTAGTCTGCGCACCATAAATTTGTGCCAAGAACTCCCCAACTGCATTCTCCTCTGCCTTCCCAAATCGCTTGGAGAGCAAACAAACTTTTCCCTGAGTCACTGACTTTTGCAAGAAAGCATTTTTATTTATTCTAAATTAAGGGAGAATGGCTAGAATGCACAATTTACAGCTCATAGCTCTTCAGTGAAAGCCATAAGTACAATCTTAAGGAGAGAAATGCTTTTGCTCCGGTGTACTTCCACCTGTGGTCAGGATTTTTCCCTGCCCAGAGGAGTCAGGGTACAGCCATGCTGGGGAGGAAACAACTGTTGGCCATATTTCTAGCCTCTACAAGCCCATAAGGCCCTGTTGTTCCATCTCTAACTGGTTTTTACAGCCTGAGTGAAATGCTTTTGAGGTAAAAAACAGTGTGCACAGGATAATATGATTATCTGTGTTGCAGTAAGCTATACTGAATGGCTCAGCCTAGTTGGGAATATGTTGAATTAGTACTGGAACAATTTAGCGGGCTCTAGAATTAATTAGGAGGATTTTTTCCTTTATTTAGAATTTAAAAAAAAATTAAGTTATCTAGCAACTAATCATTAAGTTGGGCCATAGAAATTTTCAGTACACATCATTAGAAGTACTTAAAATTATTTCAGTAAGGGCTAATACTTGTCTGTGAGGTCCTGTACTCATGAGGTTGTATACTTGTGATAGAAGCAAAAGTGAGCCTTGCCCTATATGAGTGCATTTTTACCTGGACATGACTACATTTTAAGAAGGCATACATTTTGATTGCCTCCATTTATTTCCCCACTGTTCTAGCAATGTAGTACATTTGTATTTCGCTTTTATCATCTGGCTCAACTCACCTTGGCTTTCTACTTTTTTAAAGTGCTATTGGAGGCAACGTCCTACCATTTGGTGTTTGTGCTTCATCCCTCCCACTCTTCACTGAGCTGTTCCAATACAGAAAGCATGATCCAGTGACAAAAGCAAAGAAAGAAGCTTAAAAGTGAGTGGTTCTGTTTCTCAATAGGACATCAGTAGCTGTCACATAAAACAAGCAAACAACCTTTTCAGTTCCTTGAGCCATGATGTAAAAGAGTACATCTGCACTGGGATGTGACTCAGTCTGCAGGTGCACAGCATCAGTAAAATAGAGTGAATTTCCTTTCATTCCATTCAAAAGCTTGTGTACCTGAAAGATTGACTGATCTTTTGTCTCCAGCTGTATCACTTGGTTTAAAACATCAAGAGGTCAGTATTCTTTCTGAGATGTGGAGAGCTTGTGTTTTCCACAGGTCTGAAACTAACTTGCTGCTACCTGGTGCCTGAAACCTGAAAACCTGTGCCAATATATCCTAAAATTGGCACCCAGGTTATGAGGCATCCAAGTTAAATGGCATTTGATAATTCTGACAGTTGGTCCAATTGCCTAACAGAAATAGACTACCACAGAGCTTGACTTTTCATCCTTACAAAAATGTGTCAGGGTGCCTGTATATAGTTGATGTATTGATATGAAACATCATCCCTATTGCTGTGGAATAGTTGTTTTGCAAAATTGTCTATTACAAAATTAAATAGCTGAGCTATGCATGTTTGTTTGTTGTCTGGTTGTTTGCTTGATCCAGCTTGAAGAATAGTATTTCTGCCTGCTTTGGATAGAGATTGGGAGAAAGGTTGATAGAGCCTGAATCTGTGCCTGCATTAACAAGATCTGGTTTGAACTGGAGATACTTCATCCTGGAGCTCTCTGTCACTGTTCATGACATGTGTTTCACTCCAATAAGGCTTATTTCTAATGTTCCATTTACAAGAGAATTTCACTGTGACTATTTGCAAAGGTGTGTGAAGAGTCATAGGAAACACTGTTATTTTACCTCAGAGAGCTCTGAAGACCACCAAGCAGACAAGTAAGACAAGACTTGGCAGGAGAAACTGAACGATTTTTGATAGCTTCTGGATGTGTGACCAAGGACTGGATCTGTTCACCACTTCTGCACAACTTACAATCTATCCCAGCCTCTGGAGATCCAGAGCCTCAAGTAAACTGAAGATCTGTTGCAGACCCGAGTCTGCTTGTTTAGGCAGTCTGGATGAATCAGAGGCAGGTCCAGGACTCACCACAGGTCTCCCAGAAGGCATGGCAATCATTTCCAGATGGAATTTTTTTTTTCTTGGACTTGGGGGATCCTGCCATCTCTTAAGTGTTTGAACTCAGGCTGTGAGTTGTAGATGCACGACTTCGGAAGTTTTGGGTCGAACAAAGCCTGAAATGTGGGCAAGAAGTCCACATGCTCCTCAGTCATGAGAAGCAAAAACTTTATGCCTGTACTTGAATCTGTTCCCATTTCTGCTTACCACTATGTGATAGCCTTTCAGCAGCATTCCCTTCTGATTTCTCCTTCAGTATGAGCTAAAACAGGGCTGTTGGCTCTCAGAGCCATGAAGACAATTCTTTTTGAGGCACTCTACTGCTAAACCTGCTCAATAGCTCTCCAGAGGAGAGTGAAGATTGTTTTTACAGCTGAATATTATGCACAGGTTGAAATGCAGGCCTTTCATCTTAGAGGTTCCCTACCATATATTTTTGTTATGAAGAACAAGGTCAAGCCTTCTAAAGTTTAGTGCTACATAGCTAAAAGTTTGCATAGGGCTTTAGAAAAACAAAGGAATCTACATTATTATAAAAACAAAACCTATATTATTATACAATGGGCTAAAGTAAATATATTGCAGTTTAACAGCTGAATTGGAAAGTCCCTTTCAGTTTCTGTAGTCTCTAAGCCCAAAGCCCAGGAATATGAAGACTTTTTTAAGAAATTAAACAACTCTGACCATGGCAGACAATTTCATGCAGATGATGAACTGATGGTTTAGAATAGCTCCTGTGTTGCAGGAGTATTTGCTTCTCTGTTTTCTGTCTCCTTCAAGCACACTGCCTGTGTGGAGCTGGGACAGTCCTGTCAGGGAGTGATCAATTTGCTGCCACATACCATCTACAATCCTGGAATTTGCTTCTCCCACCCACCTCACGGTGATTTCACAATGTGCTTTCTTGTGCTGTAGCAGGGACAGCCTCCTCAGGACATGTTTTTCTTAGTCACATGGATTTGTCAGCCTTTTTTCCTAATCAAATGAGCTTTTCATTGTGTAGTCAGCATTGAATAAGCACAAGGGCTTGCAGATGACTCTTCAAGGAGACTTTCAGTGTGTTTAACTTACTGCTCATGATTTCTTTCCTTGAAGCATATCTTACTTCCCCACACAGACTGAGCAGCAGTTACCTGGCACCTGTCCTGGGTGAAAATGGCAGTGTGATCCTTTATCAGCAATGAGCAGTATTTCATGCGAATATTTGTGCTGCAAAACCACACTGTCAAAGGACTGTGCAGGGGTGGATAGACTGGGAAAATCTGTGGGACTGCATAAGGAATTAGCATGTGGGCAGCGTGGCCCACTTATTTGTTGTAGAGACCTGACAAGATCTGGCCCTGTCAGACAGAGCTTACAGTGGAGCTCTGCTACATTCAGTGGCACTACAGCAGTTTATGAATCATGACATGTTTTATTTTTTAGTATCCTGCTCCCTGTTGACCACCTTGACTTGCCAATCCTTTTCCTGTGGGTGCATTCTCTAGCTTTTAAATGTCAAATTATCAAGATTAAAAAAACCTGGCAGTAAGGCTTTGGTTTACACTGCTGTTGGTAGTTAATGAGCAATGGTATGTGGCTGTGCCATCCTCAGGGGCTTCATCTCCTCATCATGTTAATGGTTAGTTATATCACAGAGACCCACTGAATGGAGAATATTCCTCTTGAAAAATTGCTTTCTCCTTTGTAACAGAGGCACTGTCTTGTAAGGTTTGTTGAATTCTTCAAAAGATTTTGAATTTTGGGAGGGCTATAATGCAGTATGTCTTTGTTGGTGTTATGTGGGGACAGTACCCATGTCCTGGGGACTGTCAGACTTGTGGCATCACTGTGGACAGCTTCAGTCTGTGAGCACCCATCTTGCTGCTGGTATTGTGGCCCGCTGCTGGTGAGCCTGGCCTCTCCAGAGTGGGAGCATGAAACGCAACACAGTCTGCTTGCTGGGCTGCCTGAGGAAGCTTGTTCAAAGCTGGAGGCATTCGCTGCTATACTGTGCTCTGTAGTCTGGGTATGGACTAAAGCTGGAGGAATACTCAAAAGAGGGATTCCAAGGTAACAAGAAGACAATACTGGTCAGAGACACTGTTTTTAACCAAAAAATAAAATGTAAGCATGTATGTGGTCCTCTCGTATCATATTTTCTTCTTAGCTCTATTGAATTGGGTTCTTCCAGACACAACAAAGTCTTTTCAGAAATGTCTTTTTCCACTAATATTTCCCATCAGTCTGCTGCAGACAGAATGTGTAAGTAAAGGAGACAAATGACAATGCCAAACAATGCTCATTTGATGGAGTTTAAAAAGAAAATAGTTTTGACAGCTAATTGAAATCTAAGTGGTATCTTTCTGGTATGCTGCTTCCCCATTTGTTATTTCTTCACTAGTATTTAACAAGGCTTTATTGATGACTGTGACAGATTTGTGCTACAAATGGAATCTGGAAACTTTTTTGGCCCATAATCACTGGCTATATATATTTTATATCTATCTATTGTACATATTTGACAAATCAGTTTGTGGGAAGATCATATTCTGGTACAGCTGTCTGTAAAGGTGAAATAGCATTGGTTATTTTTAAATAATATATTTTGACATCAGGGTAAATTCTTCACTGAGATACGCAGAAATTCTCTGTTACTGCTTCATACCAGCATGCCTGAATCTAGAGATGAACTCAGCTTCACAATTGTTATAAGTTCCCTCTGAGCCTGCAGTCAGGTCAGCCATCTCTGCCCTTCTAAAGCAGGAGTACTTCAAGTCTTACCTGTGAAAAATCTCTATCAGATTCAGCTGGCAGCTGCAGATCTCTTCTGTCTTGGATTGCCCAGATTCCCGCCTCCAGGGAGCACCATAAGGTCCCATGTGTCCTCTTGCATCTGTCCATGCTTATCCCAGTCCCCATAAATGGGGCTATTTCCCTCTGAGGTTTGGACCACTTGTGCATTGAAAAGCTCATTTTCCAATTGTGCACATGTTTTTAAGACTTTTGCTTATTAGCAAAGGTTGTTAGTAAAAAGGGGAGGATTTTTGACCCTGATAGAATTTGACAATGTGTGTATCGTCCACGCAGTGAATTTCTTACCCACCACAGTTCATTTCTTATCAACCAAACAATTCCTATAAATATAAATAACTGTTAATTTGCATTTTTTGGCATATTTCCCTCCTCCTTTTTCCTTTTTTATGCTGTTGCCAGATCTTCTTGAGTCAAAATGAACTTTGGTATAAACGGCCATTTACATACTCCATGATACTCTTAATTTTACAACCATATGAAACATCACATCCATAACATAAAGAGTGGCAGGCTCCCATTCTGGTCCTTAGTCTCCAAACTGAATTTGCAACACAGTTCCACAGGGCATGTGAAACCACATCTGTGTCATTACCTCTCTGACAGCCATGCTGTTGCCTGTGGGGCTGGAGGGCTGCAGGTGCATTTTCTTCATCACAAGTTTGTACTGCTACTTCTCTTGATTTTGCCAGAATTTTCTACACCAGTGCTGGTAACGTCATCAAACAGAAGTGAAATCTCACTGGAATGTGGGATCAGGCTTGTTTTTCCATTGCACTCCAAACTTGTTAGTCATAAACTCCTGGTCTAGTTTGCCATAATTCTGCCTGAAACTGAAGTCAGCTATAGTTAAATGAATTACCTCCATTTTTGCTTTAGCAAAAAAAAAATTTCTGACGTGTGTCAGAAATTTCCAGAAGCATGAAAATTTCTCAACAGCTAATACCTCATCCATTGCTTTTGTCACTCCTTGGTATGAATTGTCTTGATCTACTCATCCATTTCCCTCCAATTAAAATTCTATAATATGTTTCCTACTTGGCTGCAAACTAACGAAGTATTTAATCATCATCAGTCAGGTTGTTCTTGATTTTCTTCAAATTAGCTATTTGAAAACAGAAGTGTGAATGCTATTGACTGGGACTTTCTCTGATTTCCTTTGATTCTGTCATGATTCTTGCTTATGAAGCAAGGGTAAGCTGTAGAGGGGGAAATGACCTGTTCATCCGTATATTGTACCCAAGAAATGGTTACTCTCTGGATTCAGTACTCATTATATCTCTATTGCTATAATAAGGTCAATAGTCATCTGTAGTCTGGTTAGAAAATTGTCATCTAAGGTTTTAGAAAAATAGACTTATATTAGACTTATGACTACATGCTGTAACATACTCTGAATTTTGAGATTCATTTCATCATAATTCCTGTACATCAGGGTGTTGTTAAACATTCATGTGTTGAGACTCCCCTGAATTGGGTCTGTGTGTATGTGTTTTAGAGAGCTAAGAACAACCAGTAATGGTAAAAGTAAGGAATATGGTACTACATGAAGTGATGTATCCCAGCTGATATTCAGCTCTTTGCCCCTCATCTTCCATTGTCTTTTTCCTAGGCTGTGAACCTCCCTTTTACACATTCCCTTTGCTTTTTTCTACTCCATCAGACTCATACAGTGCTGGGCATTGTAGAGTGGAGCCATGGAACTCACCTCTGCTGGGCGCACTTGCTGCCCCTGTCCATGTGAATGCCCTAAACTCTTAGGAAATACTGCACTGCCAGTAGCCCAGGGCCACAGGTAGGCTGCAGTGGGCAACCTAGACACTTAACACCAGGCATCAAATGACATCTGCAACTGGGAAATGCAAAACATGTTGGTGTTCATTCCTCAGCTATAAATATATAAAAATTCCTTCAAAAACTGAGTATATCCTCTCTGCCATTGTTCTTTATTTCCGCTGCAAATAACTTGTAACAATAAAAATGAAGGGATGCCAGATTTGTGTGGCTCTTCAAAGTAAATTCTTTACTTGAAATGAAGTTCAGTTGAAAAGCCTGACCCTCCTCCCAACAGTTTTGCAGGCCAGATGGGTTACTGCTGTCCTTCAGCATGCAGCCATCCTTAAGGTGTGATGCTCCTTTTTTCTCATGAATCTGAAAGAATGAGATGAGAAACTTTGTCTCCCTCCTGTCTTGCAGAAACTTTCCCCGCTATCTCCTCTGGATGGAGTCCCTTAAGGCCATATACATAATGATCCATTCACTGTTGGCTAAAATCCTCTCTAGAGCCATTCAGTCATTGCTGACTTTCCTTACAGTTCTGTCCTCAGGTTCCTCAGACTTTTCTTGCTTTCTGACTAACAAGCATTCGTTATTTCTCCCTTAAGCTTCCTGGTATCCCACGGTGGATTTTTGCAACTTTTAATTTCCCAGGAGGGATATGAAAGGTCTACAAGTAAAACGCTTTGCTTGCTTTTATCTGGGAGATTACAGAGGGGAATCGGATAAAAGCAGGGGTTGAATACTCAATGCTTTGCCATTGTCAGCAGCAATGCACTTTTGGTAGAAAATACCATTATCCTTATACAGTAGGGTTTTAAAAACTTTTAAAAGGCATAAAAAATTGAGGAATCAAATTCTTCAGGCATTAGTCTCTGCTGCCCTGAAGTTCCTTTTCATTGCATGAAGGCAGAGGAAGGAAATAGTGACTGGATCCCTCCACTCCCATAAAATATTCAACAAAGAGAAATTGCCCTTATTGCATACCTGTTTCCCCCTCATTGTGAGAGCGGGAGGAGGATGTGGAGGACAGGACTCCCCATCAGCAGCATAATGAGGGGAACAGGCTGGTTTGGTCTGCTGCTGTTCTAGTGCTGTGCAGCAGGAAGCTGGGATTCACACTGATGTCTCGGTTCCTAAATTGATAACTGTGAACATCATCCACACTAATTATTTTTGAGAAGTTGCAATGAGCATCCTTGTAAGAATGTTGGACTATGTTCACAATTAAGGGCTGCCTAGAGGATAAAGATGGTTTTTTCTTTTTCAACAACACTGACTGAACTCTGACAAACTACTTTTTTCTTTGTTTCTCGTGATGTTCCATTATGCTATGACATGAATAAATTACACAGTGGGAATTAAATGAGAAGATTTCATACTGATAACTGTGTCTGTGCTTTAGTTTTTCTTGTTTTGCTTCACCATATTCTCTGCTCTAAATGAATATGTGCAGTTATACACCTCTATTCTCTCAAGCATAAAATAGCCCTTCTTTTCCAGATAAAATTTTCTTGTCCCATAAAGCAGATCTTCATTCTTGCCTTTGGAAATGCCTTGAGAAATGCAGAATTATGCTTAGAAATCTAGAGATGGTAGATGAAATAATGTTAAATGTCTGTCTCAAGTCCCTATACTTATACCCAGAGCTAGAAAAGTTAGAACCTAACCTCAGAATTTCACTGCCAGCCTTTTTACACACTTTCCCACTTTCCTCTATTAACTGTTATTGATTTCAGGTTGCATTTCATAATAACTGTTATGCCAGGGGCTGAACTGGGTATTGTGGAAACCAGCTCTGTGCTCCTGCTGGTAACAAGAATGTGCTGGTTGCAGGCCAGGCTGCTTAAACTGCTGTGAGGATCCTGCACATCCTCCTCCAGGCTGTGCTCAGTGATGGACTGACTCTACCTGGTGTGCTCCTGCTCTCACCAGACAGCCACAGCTGAGCTTTGCTGCTTGTTTCCATTTGGTGAGGGAACAAGAAACCAGAGTACTTTGGGTGACCCAGAGGAAGGAGGGTAATGGCATTTGAGAGACAGTTATATTAGCAGAAGGTGCAGTCTGAAGCCTTGTAGCATTTTTCATTTTATTTCTGCTCATGTTAGATGGGAAGGGAAGACTCAGATTGAACCTCTGCATGTAACATGCATGCCAAGGACTCTGGTTACCCTGTTTCTAGCCTGACAATGAGTCTCTCTCTGCTGGTGTTGCAAGGTCCTGTTGCCCCTCTGTGCTGGTGTACAGAGCACACGATAGGGTGACTTCAGCAGGGATGTGGGACTAATGACTGCAAAGGCATGGCAAGCCTTCATTCACTCATATTTGCAAATGGCTTTCTCAAGGAAAAATTATGACATAAAGCGAAATACTGTTAACAGTCAAAACAGGTACTCCCCTTTATAACCCAATTAAGAAACACATTTTTTAGTTTAACTACTCTGCACTGCATGTTAGAGTCTTACTGATAGTTTAATCAGGTACTTACATATGTCTTACTGATAGTTTAATCAGGTTACCCCCCAAACAACTTTTTGTGACTGTAGTTAATTGCATAAAATCTTAAAATTTACAAAATCAGCTTTTGGATTTAAAAGGCAAAACTGTCAGTCTTTGAGGACTGCTTTTTTTTCTGTAACTGTGGCTTGAAGGATTTCAAAAGCTTCTTTCCATACTTAGCTTGATTGATAAACCTAATGGTAATTTTGATTTTTTTGTCTTATTCTTGATTATTTCTAAACTCCCAGATGTTTCCAGAAAAACAAGTTTCCTTGAAACAATGTGCCTCAGTAACAATATTTTATGATAGGAAACTGTAGAAAGCTTGTGGGTTTGAAGCAGAACTGATTTTCTTTTCAATGCTCTTACAGCCAAACATTGCACATACAAAAATGAATATATGAAATCTCAATTATTCCTGTGGGACTGGAATTTTAAGTAAAGGAAAAACATTTCTATAATACCTGCTCAATCGTAACACAATTCAGTGACCCGCTAATGATCAGGTTAACTACCCTTATGCTTCCTTATCTCTTTTAAGGACAATCTTGCATGAAGTCAGCCCTGCACTGGAAGCCGGCAGTTTTTTCACTCCTGGGAGGGGGAACCAGGCTCTAACAATCACTGCCTGCCAGCTGCCAGCCAGAGGCACAGCATCCCATATGGCATCACCTACAGAAATGCATATCCACACACATGTACACGTACGCATACATATAAATATATGCATATATCTCATAGGATTCCTTTTGTAAGGCTGTGCCTTTTGATAGAAATTCAGCTCCTCTCAGTTTGGTTGCAGGTGTTCCAATCCATGTCACCAGAGCAGAGTGATGCTGTGGGTGACATTGCTGTGTGAGCATCATTTTGCTTTCTCCACCCCTCTAGCACGCCTCTGATGTGATACACTTGTCAGGCAAGAAAGGTGTAATGATCTGGAAGATCCCTGCAATCACAGTCCTGATATATAGAGGCTTCCCACAGAGAAACTAAAATATCTCTGTTACCTCATTGCTGGGGATTGCACTTGCAATAATAACTTCAAAATAAGAAGCAGCCCAGTGAGTGGATTTCTCCTGACAGTTTGCGCTCAGGAAATGGCAGGTGGTAGAAAAATGCTGCAGCTTTACACTTTATTGTGCACCTTTTTCTCACAAGCTCACTAAGAGAGCTGTTCTATGACACAGTTTTAAAGACTTTCTGTTGTCTGCATTATCACAGATTTGCTGCTTATATCACTAGATATATGAAAATCTCATTATTTGATTATCCTGGCATTCACCATACAATGTTGTAGTAGAGCCATAAGAAAACCAGCATCTGGACTTACTCTCTTCTTTCATGAGGCATATGCTCATTTTCTAGGGTCTCTGCCATAGTGTTGGTGGATTATGCCCCCTCAAAGGCTAAAGACTGATCATTCTTAATGCAAAGGCTGAACACTGAAAGCTGCAGAGTTTTTCTGATGCCAGATGACTTTATGAGAAGTTGTAGAGAGATGGCAGCACTCAGGAGAAGACTCGGGCATTTCACAATTATATTTCAGGTGTATTTTGACAACTGAAGAAGCCCTGGATATGCTCTGGCTCCCTTCTGCCATGCAGAGGAACTCTGAAGTGTAAGGGACAGGGGTCACAACCATGTCTCATTTTAGCACTGAGCTAGGACACAACTGGGGAGAGCACATGGTCCCATCCTGGGAAGTGATCATTCATCCCATGTCTTGTATAGATTGTCCCTAAAACTTTTGTCTGAGTGATGTTGTTTACTTCCATGTCAATGATAAGTTATACCTAGAGTACATTCTCATATAGCTTGTATTATAATGCGTGCAAACATGCTGCCATTCAGCCATTGGTCTGGCTGAGAGGCCTGGGTGTAAGCAAGATAGAGGAGCCTCCACTGTCACTTAGACAAGGCCAGCAGCAGCCAAGACTCATCTGTGTACAGTTTAATGCTGTGGCAGGAGCCTGTGTTGTAGATGTGGTTTTAGAAATGTTATCTGCAGTCTTATGAGCACTGCTAGCAGCTGGGAACCAAAATTCAATTCCCCCAGAGTCTGGGAAGTTCTTAAAGTTTTCATCATCTGATTCACATTTTGGTTAATCATCTATTTTTGGATATGCCTCTTCTCACTTGAAATTATGTAGATCAAGTATTTTTCTCTCATTATTGGGAGTATTCTCTCATCAAAACTAACTCTTTCATAATTTCCTGGTAGCTCTGAGGGCTGTTAATGTGGTGGGAAAAGCAATAGTCAGGATGGTTTTGGTGTTCTTCAGAGAATGTGCCCTTCTCTGCTGTATGGCTGGTAAGATACTTTCTGCCATTGTATTTGGTGGAGTCACATCACTCTCATATAGGAACATATAGGGAGGCTCAGCAAGACCCTCAGAGGACAGCTGCTGTGAAAATTACCACTGTGTGGAATTAGAGCCAATTGGACTTTGAACCCTCCTTCACACTGCCCTGTGACTGGCAGATTGTGGAAGTACATGAGAGGCTTTTTGAACACCTATAGCTGCAGTCATTAACCAAGGGACAGGCAATTACGGTAAGCAACATAATAATCTTAAATTCCAGAGATGATTGCATAGGACATTAGAGAAACAGTGGATTATCCAGCGTTTGTCTAGTAGAGAACAGACCACTGAGAAATCAGGTAGCACTGAAACACAAAATGCAAAACCAGCTGTTAAGCTTCATACAAACCTAGGCAACAGTGGCCTCTTACCCACGTTTCTCATAGCTGCTTTTGGTTTCATGTATTCCACTGACTGCACACAGTCAGGAATTGATGGTTTCCCTTAGGCATACATGTCTGCTTTTCATCATTAAAAACTCTGTTTTTAAGAGAAGAGAGGAGAAGCTGCTCTGATTTTTCCTTCGAATTAACATGCTTTCATGAAAACTGCTTTATAATAGCCCAGATATCAAGTTAGAAGTGGATGCCTCTGCAAAGTGCTTTTATAAAGTGCTTATACCAGTGCAGCTCTCTGCTAGGAAGGCAGACTTCCAAGGAGAACTGTAACGCAGGAGGATTGGAGCAAAAAACAGTGATGTAAATGTTTCTTAATTGAATTCAGTTTCTCAAGGCACTGCAATCATTTGTTATTTATGAAAGGATAAAATGCACTTCTATGCTATTTGCATATACATTTGGCCATCCTTTCTTCTAGGATAAGAGAATATATATAATCTCTCTCCTTTATTAAAGGGTGACATCTGCTACAAAGTCACCTAGACCCAGTAAGCAGGCTCAAAGCTGGCATCAGGGAATGACAGTGCTGGCAGCAACTGCTGAGCGTGAGGGTAAGACATGAAGCTGGCTCAGAATGAAGAGGCTGTGATGTGTATGGAGGGGCTCACAGGACTCGAGCAAGGGAACATCTGGACCTGGTTTAATGGAACATCACAATTACTCAGCACAATTTAAATGAACCATTAAAGCCAGCACTGAAATAAAAGATAGAAAAATGAAGTTTTCATGCCACTACTCTGGTTGGTCTCCAACAATGCTGCTTAGTTCATTAGAGTAGTTTGTCAGCCAGAGTTATGTTGCCTGCCAGCTCTGTGAGGTGGCTTGAGTGGCTGCTGGAAAATGGGCAGGTGAGGCAGCATGGAGCTCTCTAATCCGCTGTTCAAGAAGTGAAATTAGTGACTGCAGTGTAGGCATAGCATGGCTTTAATTGGCAAAGGGAGATATATTCACAAATGCTCTGAAAACCTGCGATCAATTTAAGTGTACAAAATTGTTACCATTCACTATAATTCAGTGAAAATCTTGCCTCCTTAGTTTAAACTTCCCTGCACCAAATTGCCAAAGTGGTATTTTCTGTAATATACGGACCAGCAGAAGACATCCAGAAGAATTTTAGGGCAAGTGAATGTTATGACAGCTGAAGTAATCTTGCTTTTTTTTTTAGAGGGAGGGTTGCATCTTAACAGGATGAATAATATAATGAATCTCTTGGCTTGTTACCAATCAGAACAGTGAAATTTCATAATCTATCACTATTTTGGAAGGTGAATGACAGCACCAGATGTACAACACTAGTGACTCAGATCTTAGGAAAGTAATTAATGATGTTAGCCGAACAATTAAAAACCTGGTGTTAAGAGATGCTCAAAAGACAATTGCACAATTCTTCACAAGAGAGGCTCAAAGAATTGCAATAGCCATTGACAGATGAACTCTGCTCCACAGGCCTTTTGAAAATCTCTGTAACAAATGGTGGGCCCATAGCAAAAATTCTAGGAAATACAAGACTATGTTACACAGATAACATTGTCCAAGACTTTGGCTCAATTACAAGTACTGGAGCATTACAAATAATACCCAGAGGTCAGGTTCATTCCTTTCTTCATGAACTACATTGCTCAAGAAGTTCAGCAGTATGAAACTAAAGAATTCTATTGAGAGACCTGACTGAATAGAACCTATGGTTACTGGGAACTTGCTTCTTCATTAATGCAGTAAAGTGCTGGTTATTGATCAGTTAATACTACCATGTATTTACCCCTTAAAATTACCTTCTAGCTACTTCCCTGAACTATGAATATCAACTTTGTACTGTCAGAACAGAATTAAGAGAGCAGACAACCCAGAAATTCTGTTTGAAAAGACGTGCCATCTTATTCCACTGCATAGGACCAGCAGCTGGAAAAGTTTGGGCCCAGCTTCAGCAGGGCTGTCTACAACCTCCTGTGTCTAAGAAGTACATCCTCAAAGTCAGTGGCGTTGGCCACCAAGACAAGAAGATGCTCTTAAAGACCTGATACTTTAGGTGAGACAGGTAATGCTGTCAACTTCAAAGTGTAGGTACAGTTATGTCAGAAACCTTTCCACTGAAGACATCAGAATTCAAATACATCTGAAATTAAAATTGGTAATTAAATCTCTGGAAATTTAAGTTTCTGTTAACTTCTTAGCTTTGCATCTCTGTGAAAAAGTAGCCAGCCTTGGTATTAGGGAGCTGATTATTTTAAAGGACTTTCAGTTGAATGAAGCCTTTATGGACTGTGCTAGTCTGAGTAGCCAGGAGCAGAGCTGGGTACACAGCACTGTATTCCCAGGGTTGAGCCTAAGCACAGATAAAGGATTGATGTAAGTCTTCAGATTAATGAAAGCATGCAGAACTTTCTGAATAAAAAAAAAAAAGAAGGAAAAAAGAAAAAATTGGGTCAATGAAGTAAAAGGTTATCTAGGCTAGGAGAAGGGATAAGTGCAGGGAATTAGAAAGGCTGGGGGAGCTCTGCGTGTGTGACCCAGGCATGGATGACAACCTCTGCAGGTGCTATTATTGGAAATGAGCTATCAGTGTAACAAATGCCATGAGCAAGGTGAGGAAGAGAGGTTTCTGAAACAGTTTTTTCATCAATATCTTGCACAGATTTTTTTGTTGGCTGTATTTTTTGATGCGTCCATTTGCAGCTTCTAAACTCACCCCTCTTTTGCATTTATAATTTCAACAAGAGTCTGATAGCACCTGCAGTCTGTCACCATGTTGTTAAGCAGGTGTTGAGAGGTGGTGGCATGCAAAGTTTGCAACACAAAGGTGAACAGAGATAAAACCTTAGTAAATTGTTCTAAAATGCAGTTAGAGAAAGATCTGTGAGAAACAGCATTATGCGAAAAAGTGGAGCATATATAAAACAATCTCCAAAATCCATAAAAGATCCTTTTACTTCTCTGCTGCTTACTTACCAGATGTTTTCTTGCTTGAAAAGATACTTATAGTGCAGTTTAATACAGTTAACTGGTGGTCCTATGGCCTAATTGTCTCCTGAGAGAAAGTGGTTTCACAGGTTTCATAACAGTAGTTTAATGTTTGAGTTAACACTCTAGTGGTTAGTTTCGTCACTCTAGGTTTTTAGTTGTCTTCTTTTTTTTGGGGTGGCGAGGGAGAAAGGAAATGTGAGGAGGTGTAATCTGATGTGTAATCTAGTGAGTGTCTAATACAAAATATGTAATAATTTCTGCTGTAGTGCCCTATGGTCTGTAATGGTGCTAATGTGCTGTGACCACTGATCACTATGACTGACTCAAGTGTTGCTGTCCACAAATAGTATTTATCACTAAATTCAATATAATAGTGGGTTATATAAGAAAAAACATGGAAAAATCACAAAATATGAGAAATATGTCACCCACTGAGAGCATATCACTGCCTTCAGGAAGTTATGCCTTTGGCAGTCACTATACACACTTACAAGGTCTTGTCACCAGACGATCAGAGCATACCCTACCTAGTTTATCTTAGGAGCAAATATTATTTTCCTCAGCAGGAGTTATTGTTTGTTAGAATGCTATTATACCTGTCTGTCACAACTCAGCAGGTATAAGGTAATGAATGTCCCTGAAAAAAATTGTGTAAATTCCTTAACCACTTCTGGAAAGCATTCAAAGGAATGTCTTTGTCTTTACATTAACCTTATATTTGCCAGATACTCTTTGGCAGACAAATGAATCAGATTTCCTAATGCAAACTGTGCATACAAATTCTAAATAAGCATAGAGACTGATATATAAGACTGTTGCCTTATGTACTGTAGGTGGGAATTAGCTGGAACTTATCTGAAAAAACAGCTTAAGCAATCTGGCCCTTCAACTCAACCTTGAATTTGATCTTCTTTCTTTAGAAGAGCATGGCTGCCTCCCTGAGTGAGTGTCTGAGCCCAGGAATGTGGGGTCAAGTGCCCTGATCTGGGAAGACAGGAATTTTGTGCTCACCTCAATATTGCCAGGACTCACAGTTGAGGCAGGGAAATGCTAACATTCCAAAAGACCTAGCTGAAAAACGAGGCCATGGACAGAGAAGGGGGTTCAGGTATGGCAGCCTAAGTTATTCAGGATAGCTTACCTGGAAGTGCCCACCAGGTGTGCCTTGAGCTCACTGACAGACAGGATCAGCAGCCAGACGCTTGCCCTACCTGCAGACCCCCACACCCTTCCTGTCCAGAGCCTGCTCCATGCCTGATGCTCTGCTCACAGAGCGGGGCTCAAGTCCCCTTCCTGGCTGCAGTTAATGCAAAGTGAAATAGAAACCATTTCACATCACACAGGAGCTGAATCACTTTCTTAGATGTGAGTGTAAAGCCCTGGGTGAGATGGGTAGTTGAAAGCCAAAGTCAGTAGGTCGGACAGCATAGGGAGACTTTTAGTCAGCAACGACCTGAATAATGAGCGCAGAGCTTAAATTTGGTTTCATATCAGTCACAGGGAAAGCAGAAAACTGCAGAGAAGATTTCAAATTAGAGTGTCAGTAGAGTGTTAGTGATGGCCTAGCTGAAGTTTGAAGGTGAGACAGTGAAAAAGATTAGCAAAATAACTCAAGAAACTGGGGGCTTTTGAGTTTTGAAAGCTTTTGTTTTAATTGGAGTTAGTTGGAAATCTTTTGGCAAAGCACTTTAACCAAAACATGCTCTCTCTGAAACTACAGTGTGTTGTTTAAAAGGTTTTGGATTCAACAAATTTCCACAGGACAAAGCTCTGAGTCCTCTTGGGTCTTCCTGGAGAGGTGGCAGGCAGGAGTCCTGTCTCTGCTGTGTGCAGTGGGAATTGTTCCAAGGCAAGGAGCTGAGAACATGTTTCAGGCAGCAGGCATCTTCCCTTCCACCTCTCCTGCCTTTGTGTCCAGTGTCAGAGGTCTTTCTGCTCTTGCAGTGGGCACCATGGCAGCTTCCATGCTGGCGTGGTGGCAGCTCCACGTCTGAGGTCTGAGCTGCCTCTGCAGCACTGCCACATCTGCCAGTCCAACCGGGAAGGTGCAGCTATGCTCAAACCCCTACACTCTGTCCTTTGGGAGTTTGCCTCAATGCAGGGACACGGCTCCTTTTGTAGAGGAAGCAAAGAAGCAGTTTAGTGAAGGATTTTTGAATCAATAAACATTTTATACACTTGACAATGTAAGTTCACTGAGATGATTTCCAATCCCACTCACAGCAGTCCTAATTTGTATTGGTCAATTCTATTTTCCAGAAAAGAAGTCATGTGCTTCTTTTTAAGTCATGTGCATATTTAGCAAGGGGAAAGGTGGGAAGTGTCCTTGTGTCTAATGGGACTCAGCCTACAGATGCCTTGGGCTTTTGGGTTTTCTATTCTGCACTGGTGTGTAGCTTTTGTTCAGGGTTACTAAGATCCTTTCATAAGGTGATGAAGACACAACAATCCTACTCCAACTGGGACTCAAGGACATTTTTTCCAAACTTCAGGCTCAAAGTAAAAACAATGTGGAAGGAAGAGGGCAGGCAAGTGGGACTCCTGTATGCAAATGGACCCAAACATATAAAAGAGTGAGATCTCGGGACTGGGGCTCTGTCCCTTTGCCTCCATTTTGGAGCCATCCAGACAGAGCCTGATTTGTAACACTGGTGCTGTCTGTGTGTGGCCTTTGAAGGCTGCAATAAACATCCTTTATTCTCCTTAACTCCATCTAGCCTCTGTTCCAGCTTGTCCAGACATCACTTCTCCCTTGATGCTTTAGGAACAGTCCTCAGCAAATCTAATGCTTACCTTTAGGTAATAAAAGACCTTTAAAGGACACTATCATGGCCTTCAGCTGGGTAAGATTTTACTGACACCAAAACCCTTTGCTGGAGCACACCCTTAAGCCCTTACACAGAAAGCCCATCATCCATCTTGAGTGTATGTTATAAAAAGCTGTGTTCAAAGTCAGCAGGAACTTTTCCACTGCTCTCTGGGACCTCTGGGGAAGGCCTAAGGGTAGGCCTTTCTCCTTGCTCCACAGTCCCAAGAATACTGACAACAGCTTTTGAAGTAAGCATGAGATGTATATTTGCCACAGAAACACCCTGGATGTTATGTGGAAGGCAGAGCTGTGTTTAAGTGTCAGGTTACAAGTTATAGGAACATTAACAGGAAAAGCATTCCTGAAAGAGCTCTCCCCCCCCCGCTGCCTCATTTCTCAGACTGTCATTTCTATGTTCTGAACATTCCAGTGGTACCAATTAAATGCTTTCAGATTATTAATTAATGAAGCAGCCTGTGAGGATTTGTGCTATAAGGCTCCCTCAGCACTAAGATGGCTGTTCCAGACTCCCTGACTCCTCCGAGATTTTAGTCCAAAAAAACCCCTTCATGCTGAGATGGGTTTAGAATTTGTTATATAGTTCAAAATAGCAGTGATAAATAAATGAAAACATTTTAAGAAGCGAATAGCTGTAGAATTGACATTTGCAGAAGGAAGAAAAAGCCAGGTGTTGGGAGAGAGCCACCCTCACGTGTCACGGAGGAGCATTCCACAGGCTGCAGCCAAGTGCTCCTGCCTCACGTGTGTGACCACAGGAGCAGCTAGCTTCCATGTGACTGGGGAGGAATGTCGAGCACAGCTTTCAGTGTGCCTTAATGCATGCCTGCAAAGTAATTTTCTACAGCTGTTGTATAGTCGAGTGGATTTCTTTTATAAAGTGCTTGTAAGATGTCATTTAACAGGGTTGATATTGAAAAACAACTCATGTTCTTTTTCTTCTTTTATGTCAGCAGGGGTTTTGGAGCAGGTAAGTTTTTTGCAGGGTACAGCTTGTGGGCCTTTAAAAGGTTGTTTCCTAAGCAGGTCTTGAGTGCCTTTATCTCTTAAGAGGTCCAGAGGAAAGTCCAGGCTGCTTTAGAATTTTGACATTTCCATATTTTCATCAAAGGAATGTAGGAAAAAAGCTGAAATCCTCTAGACAGAAAGTATCCTAAGTGCACATATTTGTCTAACTGCTCCTTGTCACCAGTTGCCTTTATCTTCAACTGCAGTCCTCTGAGAAATGCTGAAGTTAGCAAGAGGAAGTTACTGGTTCCACTGCACAGTCTAGACATATAAGGGTTTGAATTTCTTTCCAAGGTCAAGTTTTCAGAAGCAAATTTTCTAGCAATTTAATCTTTTTTAAAAAAGCAGCATACCTGAAGAAATGTCAAAGGGATTTAAAATTGAATTTCGAGATACGTTTACTGCAATGATCCGAAGTTTCCTTTACCACTGTATGTAGCTGTGGGATTTGATGTTACGCTTGGCAGTGCAAAGCTCTTATCATAGAATAATTAATAATAAACTTTACTTTATGAATGCTTACAGTGAAAACTTTGCAAAGGGACTGACGGAGGAGGTCTCACAGCCAGACATCAGGCGGTGGTGCATGACAGCCTACTCGAGGTGGGTGGGTGGGGTGACAGATTCGCAGCTTGGGGTGAGTGAGCTCTCCATTTGACTGGGACAAAAGCAGGTCAGGTCTCCTATCTCCAACTCAGGACTTCTCCAAATCAAGGCAAAGGCTTTGTTTTCCTAAAGAAGAAGGAATGGGGCTGAGTTGGGGGTGTAGAAGGTGGATTTTAGGCTGGAGATGAGAGAGTACATTCCTGAAGAACAGGACTTAGCATGTGTTGCTCAAGACAATTGAATGGGAGAGAAGGAATACAGGTCCTGACCCTCTTTACATGTCAGTAGAAGAAAAGCCTGATTTTCTTGGGCCCTGGTATAAGAAAACTATGATATAGTTTCTTGCCCTGACACAACAGTGAGTTGGACAACTAATTAGGCCTATGGATAGACCTGAAGCTCACCCATGCAACTATCTAACATTTTGCATCATTAGCAAATGTCACAGTTATACCTGATGAGTTTCTTTTCCATGTCCTTCTGTCTTTGGAGGCTTTCAATGCAACAAACAAATAAGCAAACTAACTTAACAAATTTCCTGGTATACAAGTGCATTCTGTGTTGTCACTTCCGGCTGCTGGAAACAGCTGAAACCACTACCCTACTTTGCACATGATATTAAAACACTAGCTAAAAGAGATTAGTTATTATTATCTTGAGGCTAGAGTTTAATTAGTGACCTAGCAGCAAAACCTTCCTGCCTGATCATTCCAGGCACACTTTGCTGTTTAAGAGCTATTGGCATGCAGACAATGTGCACACCAACTGGGAAAAATGAAGTGGTGTCAGGAATACTTTGGCTATATTAACTCTGAGTATGTCCTTGCTGCTCTGAGATTTGGGGTTTAAACATAATATTGTTTGAAAGTGCTTCGTAGCTTTGAATATCATATTCCAGTAAGACGAAAGGTTTATATCATGCTGAAAATCCTTGACTGTGCTTTGAAGGCAGGTTGTCAAAAATGTAGTTTGTCTGTTTGTTTTGAAGACATAATTCAAGGAAATTTGATTTTTATTCTTGAATCCTGAAGATCATCACAAAGATCTTTATAAATGCACTGACTTATCAGCAAATCCAGTCAGCTGGCTGCCAAATATCAAGATTTTGGTCATGTTTTCATATTGATTCACCTGGTGAAGATCACAGATGCAAAGCACACAGTCCATTTCAGCTGCTGAATTTATCCAACCCTGACATGGACCAGATTTTTCACCTCTGTATTTTAGAGAAATGTTCTTTTTCCCTGCTGAAAGTTTCAATGTTTTTCCTCCCTTATGCCTAGAGACAGATGATTTAGGAAAATACCCTGCAGGATACCAAGCTGCTTTGTCTTGTGTGTGGTCTTTGTTATGGGACTGTCCCATCATCACAGCAATGAATTTGGCACTATTTTATTTGACATAGATCTAGCTTCAGAGATGCTAGATTCATAGATTCAGCTTCAGAGATGGAGCTGAAATCTTCTGAATAGCACTCTTTCCAGAGAAAATATCCTTAGATTCAAAGTGTGGTCATTCCTTGTTGGATGAACAACATGAAACTTTTGTGCAATAAGAGAAGAAATATTTCATTGAAAGGCCTTTCATTTACGTGCTGCCCCTCAGTTGTTTGCATTTATACATATTTGTTTATTCCACATTCAAATTAGAAAAGAGATTTTTGGACAGAAAATTCTTCTGCTTAAGGAAGTTTCTATTTATATTCTTCCAAATGACAAAGCTGTCTTTGATAAATATGGCTTATAGTTAGCATTGCATGCTCTGATTCTAAAATCCAGGACATTGTTGGTCCAATTAAATACTCGTCTTTTGATGACTAAGATGATTATTCCAGCTTCCAGTTTTTAAGAAACCCCAAGAGAACTCATTGCCTTGAGCTCTCAGTTGTGTCTTCATTCCTCCTGAGTAAGGAATAGTGTGAATCTGACTGGAAAGACATTTTCCACTTGTTTTGTCAATTCCATTAAGAGTATTATCCCCCTAGAGGGTATCTTTCCTCAAATTAACCAAAGATTTATGAATCCCCAGAGGGATAACTTGAAACTGTATCATGGTCCACTGGATTTTGATTTTCACTGAGAAAATTTGCTCCTGTAAATTTAATACTTCATTTTCTTTTTAACAAAATATAGAAAATCCAAATGGTTTTCATCTTTTTGCAAAAGGCATTCCCCTGCCTCTGCCATTCCCCTTTTCCCTACCCCCCAACTTCCTGCATGGAATGTAAAGAAAATTTAAAAAAATAAAAAATGGATTTGGATTATTTTATTTCAAAATCTGGATTAAATGGGCAAGTGATGTTCTCTAATGTCTGGCATAAAGCCAGCCAACACACCGCTGGTATCAATAATGAGTCTATGTGTAGGACAGGTTCTCATCTGGTGTAAAACTGTGCTACCCTAGTGAGGTGCACTAAGCTCAGCAGAGCTTTATTTTTTGCACTAAATAAGACAGCCTACTTCATCTCAGTGCATTTAAAGAAGTCTGAGGAGTGATCATGTAACTTCCAGACCCAAGAGTCTTTGAATGAATCAGCCTTCTGCTATCCACATCCTCTGGCCAGCTCCTCAATTCTCTCTTATTTTAATTTCTGTTTCCTTTCAAGAGCATGTTAATCCTGCTGTTATTGATGCCTTTCTGTCCCTGCTGCTTTTCCATTCTTTGGAGAAGTTCTTGAGGACACAATACTTTCATTACCTTTTCTTCATACAACGAACTCCTGCAGAAACCTTTGTTTATCAATTTTTTTTTATTTATTTACCTAATATGATTCTGATCACAAGGAATTTATTTAGAATTTGATGAGACTTCCGCAGCTAATTACTATCACATGTTATAATTTATTCTCAAGTGAATGAGCCCTTCAAATAAAGCAATGCAGAAATAACCAGTGGGACCCTGCTGGGACTACTTTGTTTGGCAAAGCTGGAATTCAGGGACTTGAGAATTGGAAAATACTTTCCAGCCAATTAAATCTGTACAAAAGACACTGACCTTTCTTGCATGAGGCTGTTGAGATGCTCTGCAGGATGACTGTTTCAGAAACAGGAAGCAAGGAGTGGTAAAACATTGAGGTTTTGTTGCTCTGTGTACTGCTGCCAGTTTTCAGTCTGGAGAAGCCTCCCTGAAAATTTTAAGACTAATAATTGTGATTAACTGGACAGAACTGATGACTCTGGATATTGCTACTATAATTAATGAGGCATTTTACAGGTAGTTATGAAATTATTATCCTAGAAACCTGCTGGGACATGCACCCTAATCAAAGAAAGGAGAGTATTGAACACTTCTCCTTCTGCTCTGTGCTCTGCTGACTCCAGTCTCACCCCCAAGAAATCTCTTCTCTCTAACTTGTTTAGACAATCAGCAGTTTCCTTAGGGGAAGAGCTATGGTTTATAGACATCTTCAGAGAAGTGCATGTTCAAGAGTGAATGACAGCGTGTCCATCAGGAAAGAATGTTAGCAGCAACTGTGGACAGAGGATTAAAAAACATAGGACAAAAGTACTGGGAAAAAACCAGCAAAATAGTTTGTTGGGATATATGGCTGGGAAGAAGGGGGTATAACAAATGAAAGCAGGGGATTGTGGGGAGGACCAAGAAGGTGAGTAGAAAGAATATGAAATGAAGGAAGCCAGATGAAGGATCTAGAGACATCAAAGGAAGAAAATTGTCAAGGACTCCTGCGTCTACAGGATATTACTATCAGTACATGAAACATGCTGAAGGTTTGAATCTGAAGGTCCCAGATGAATAGGAGTTAGCAAACAGATTACAGGAGAAAAAATCAGAATTTTGATATGTTGCTTCTTATCATGGGACCGTTGTGCCCTAGCAGTATGTGGGGAGCCATGGGCTTTATTTTTAGAGATGTATGAAAAACAGTTGAGTCTTTATTGGCATCTGACAAACCTGGATGTAAATTGCTTTTTTAGTTGCTATGCCAGTACTGTTGGAAGCTTTGAGAAATTTTTGGTAGTTGTGTGGAAATGAGCACACCAAAAATGAACAGGAAATGTGCAACAAGAGCAAAGATTTAAACAGTCTTGTATTTTCCTGTTATGTTGTAGTTACAACTGCTTGGTTCTTTTAGCTGAAAAGAAGGAAAACAATGGCAAACTGTCAGTTTCTTTTTAACTGCTGGATGCAAGTACAGGGCATGTTTCCTAAAAGACATGCACATTGACCTTGGTTCCTCCTAACCATATCTGGACAAATAATCAAGGTTGCCCCTCACTGGTTGGCAGCTCCTTCCACAGCAAAGGGAGATCGATACCTCTAGAGTCTGATTCAGATTCTATGTCAGGGATATGCTACATAAATTCTATTTGTATTCTTTAATTGCTAAGAGTAAGTTGGATGGGGATTTGGTAAGCTAATGAACCGTTGCTGTTCATGAGGACATTAATTTCTGCTTTCCTGAGGAAGAGTTTGTGAAAGTTTGCAGCTCAGGAAAACTCACTGAAGGTTTAAGCTTCCTTAAAAGCTGTCCATGTTTACTTCTAATCTAGTGGAATAAACAGGTGAAGTTTGTTCTACTTGCAGCCATTATAACCTTACCTCTGATAACTGCAGGTCACATCCCATAGTAGGAGACCACCACAAAAGCTGCTTCATGGAGCAAACATATCTGACACAGGCAACTTAATGCTGGAAAGGTTAGAGACTCCTCATCCCTGGAGATTTTGAAAACATAGCTTGAAGAGGCCTTGAGTAGACTCACTCTTGCTGTGAGTGAGAGATTGGACCAGATGACCATTAGAGATTCCCTCCAACCTAAATTTTTCTATGCTTTTAATAAAAATGTATTTGCTGAATAGTGCCAGTAACTTCCATGCCTCTTTCTGATTTTGAAACAAACCTGCAGGGAAATAGCTAAAGCTTTTAATTAAAATTGATTTAATGTTATTTAGTCTAAATTCCCTGGGATAAAATTGTGCTGATTAAAAAAAAAAAAGGAAACATCTGTGATTAAAACCAAAGCAAAATTTAAAACAAAATCAAGTTTTTGGTGAATGATTTTTTCCTGATATCCAATATAAACCTCTCCTGGGACAACTTGAGGCAGTTTACTCTCGTCCTTTCCTGTTCTATGGGAAAAGAAACCAGCCCTCACTGCCTACCTCCTTTCAGGTAGCTATGGAGTGTGAGAAGGTCTCCTCTTGAGTCTTCTTTTCTTCCTTGTAATACTATGGTTATTCTTCCTGTGCCATAGAAACTGCTGACCCAGGCTTATTTGAGTAAATCTCAGATGGTTCTTCTTTCTTTTGACCTTCAAATACCCATTACAAAAGTTTCTAAGCATAGAAATACTGTATTTATTCATATGTCAACAGGGACTCTTTTCAGGAGTGTAGGTAACATTTCTAAACACTTATTACATGTATTTCTTGTAGTTGAGTCGCGAGGAGAGGCGTCTTTTCGTAATAATAGTTGATATTACTAATCACTGAAGTAGGTGCAGGAAAGAAGTTGCCGCCATAGAAATGGAGTGCCAAAGCAATTATAAGTTTCAAGTTGAAAGTTTTGTGTTGAGTCATTTATAACTTAATTGTAAAAAACTGTCAACCTATTGCCTTGCCAGCCTATCTGTGAGGGAAGCTGTATGACTGCTGCTGGATTCCCTTTTCAGCACTGACTGAGTCTGACCTACATAAGTCAATCAAACAACCAAATAGATAGGCTGAACACAAAAGTGTGCTGATTAATGAAGTATCTGATGTTCACTATTTGGGATATCTTCTCTCTTGAGTTTGGGGTGCTAACCTCAGGTCTGTTAAACCAAGCACGAATTTAAGGCACCCAGTAATTGGTGCTCTTCTCTCTGAATTGCTCCTCTGGCAGCTCTCACTGCCACAGTGTATCATTTTTTTTAAGGCAAAGCTGTAATATCAAACAAAAGCAGAAGAAATCATCTCCAATGCTTTTTGATAGCCTGTGATAAAATCTCTACTGCAGGTCCCTGCTACAAGAAGGCACTCTGAGCTGATTTGTTCTCTAGGGAGAGGTACAGCCTAACCAGGATCTCATTACACTGTCTATACAACACCTTGAACAGTTTGTCAGTAACTTTTCTTCCTTCCTTTATAAATTAAAGTGTCTGAACCAAACAATAGAGCAGTAATTTGGAGGAACTTGGGACAGTAACATCAGACAGCATCATTGCTTTGAAGCACAACTATATGAATTATGATCTCACCTAGGTAAGTTTTATGGCAGAAAGGTCATTAGAAAGTTTGTCATCTATATCTTTTCCAGCTGAGTATGTGAGGCTACCAGGAAATATGTACAAATTGTTTTCAAAAGATACTCAATTTCTTCCTCTTATTGCTATAATTTTCTCAGATTGTCATGGGGCGTGTCCTGGGGTGACTTTATGATGCCTGTATCCCCAATCGTGTGTTCTGTTTATGTTGCATATTAAGTTCTGCACCTTTAAGACTGGTTTTGAGAGCGAAGAGGAGAAAGTAGAAGCCACAGTTTGTGGCTTGAATGCAGAAACAGCATTCACTCCCCCACAGCTCTCTCTGGACTGTGCTGTCGGCAGCATGGACAGACAGCAGGACAGAGCTCTCCTTTGCTTTTAGCTGGTTTTTAGCTAGCTGGGGCAGGGACGTTCCCTGGACTGTGGGTTTTTTCCTTGAATCTGTTCAAACCTGCTCTGGACTGAAAACTCCAGAACACCCCAGGAGCTCACCCCTGTGGCCCACCGGGGCCTGGGCCTCAGCACTTTCCAGCACAGGTGAGACTAAGAGACAGAGCGAGCCGAGCTGCACCTCATGGCAAGGACTGTTGTGGACTTGCCATCTCTTTGAACAGCAAGAGGTTTTATTGTTTAATATTATTCCATTTTTATGCTCGTGGATACTCTGCTTGTTAAGTAAACAGATTTTTCCACTTTTCTCCAAGGAAATCTTTTCCCAAACCATTTGGGGGAGGGACTGCTTTAATTTTCTTCCTGGAGGGACCCTATTTGGAAGTTTTCTCCCAAATTTGCCCTAAACCAGGACAGGGTGTGAGTCAGCCTTTTCCCTTTTGGAGGAAAAGACCACTAGCTGGGATACTAAGCTGGTTTGCCTTCTGATGGTTGTCAGAAATCACAGAGGTTGCATGCCTTAATAACTGGCCTGAGTTTACTTTGTTAATACTAAGGCCGATACCAATCATATCTCCCTAAAATAAAAATTTCTCAGGAATTTGCCCTGTGCAGCAATACCTTTGAGTGACCCAGACTGAGTGTGTGATAAAGGAGTCCAAAATCAGGTCTGCTTAACTTCTTAAGTACCTTTAGAAGTCTGTTCACATCAGTGTTGCCTTGTATTGCACAGTGATGCTCTTATGAGCTTCAGTGAGCCAGGATCAAAAATTCCTCTCTCTTCATTCTCTATATTCCATTTTCTTTGGTTCTTTTCCTTCATTGTTTTGGGTCTTCTTAGACTAAGGGGGAGCTCAGACCTGGGCCGAGGTGAGCCTTGAACAGAAGCATTTGGATTTTGAAATCTGCTCCCTTTTAGAAAGGCATTCATTGGCAACTGACTTCTTAGTGACAGATAGTTTGTACCAAATTCTGGACCATAACACTGGATTGCTGTCACTAGCAAATCTGAACTGTGAGTCAGTGGCAGAGAAGTGGTATCTTGGAAGCCGCCATCAGATTGAAGAAGAGCTTCCCCCAAAGCTGGCCAAGACAAAAGTTATCATCAAAAAGGGACTGGCTGATAGTGGTAGGGCATTTTTCACCTCCTGTACTCTTTCAAAGTTGTGACAATACTGACTCTAGTGGCATTTTTCACTCGTTTTGCGCTGATGCAAATTAATTCCTGAGATGGATGTACAGAAACAAGTTCCTATTCCTTCAAAATAAAGCCTTCATTTATTTGAACATTTTCCTCTCTTGGCAAGGAACATCTAACATGCTGGAAAAAGGAAATCTCTTGATTCATATTATAGGCTCAAGAAATTTGGTGGATACATGGCTCCTCCTCCCCGTCATGCCGGTGCTACTCAGGACAGGGGCTAGCAGCAAGTGATTTTGCAGGAGATGCGTGCTCAGGAACAAACTTTTGGATTCTCTTTTCTTCCTGTTTTTTTTGAGGGAACATGAATGATTTGCTTTGTGGATCTGATTGCTGAGAGTGATGATTTATTTCATATGAACCATTGAACTCCACTCATCTGGAAACAACTTTGATTGCTATTGACCTCAAGCTGAGTCAGTGACTGAGAACAAAATGTTCTGGTTCTCCTTCTCACCCTAGGACCCTTGCATTCCTCTCTTCTCTGTGTAATGTGAAGCTATGCACAGGAGTAAGCACTTCTACAAATAATAAGATTTGCACACCAAATATCAGTGAAAACAGGCCTGCTGAAAGTGTAAAAGTATGTATTTAATATATGAAGGACATTTGATAGCATATAATTAAAATGTTATATCAATATTATTTCAATATGAGAGCTTGTGGGATTTAATGTAGTTCCTTTCACTGGAGCTTCTTATACAGTTTATTGTCTCTCCAGAGAAGTTTCTCTTCAGGGGTTTTACAGTATTTGACGGGGACTCATTTGATCTTGGAAAAATATCTTGGCTTTTATTAGCATTAGAGCAGGATCTAGTGGCAAATTAACCAGAGTTATGACTGAACTATCCATATAATGTTTTTTTGTTAATTGGATTCCGAAATCTAATGTAGTACATGGTGTAGGAACATGTCAGAAAAATCATGGATATAAAGAATAGAAATTGGCATGAGAAATGATTGAATTATCTGTTCACAAGTCTCTGACTTCTTCTTTGCTTCTATCCACTAACTCTTCTCCCTTCTAGAGAACTCTCATTAACAGCTATCTCATGCTTGAAAGCAAAGGAAGCTCAATCTACAGAAGCATCCCTGCTGCCTCCCAGCCTGCCATGCCTCCCCTCTCTGAAGGGCATAAACTCTTGACCCAAGGACAGATGATGAGCAGCAACCTAAAAATAATTTCCTTCTGCTGGCTACTCAGCATCTGGCACCAATGAGGGGTAGCTGAAATGCTTTTGTTAATATCTCTTCCACGTGTTTCCTGAGTATTTTCCCAAAGCAGCTTAGCTCTGTGCAATGAACTCTCATTTCCTAATGCCAGTGACTGAAAGTGTATACCAGGGGATAATTGCAAATCCATGTTACTTCATCCAGTCACATCATCTGTGCCCACTCCCTGTAAATCCTTGACAATGACTGATGCAAAATTGTGACACAGGAGCATTGCATGATTTATAGTGCAGGTTAAATAAAACAGGGTTTCAGGGGGGAACAGGTGGTCTTAAAACAAGACTTAGATTTTTAGATAGCAAGTTTACACAAGACTCTGGTCAGACTAAGCATTTTAGAAAGCTGAATAAAAGGAGATATTGTAATAAGTCTAGTTGACCCCTTCAGCTTTAATTTAACAACTGTGGGTAATGTTGAAAATTACTAGATGGATAAAAAGTGACTTAATCTCCTGGATCTCTGGCACACTGTGCAACTCCAAAATTCCTGTTGTTATATGTTAATAGCTACTGTTCACTGTGAATGAAGGGTTGGAGCTACTGGAATGATGTCTACCTGTACTTCTAACACACCTTCATTTGATCTACAGGGGGGATTTTGACTGTTTCTCAGGCATTGAGGGACAGGTCAGGGATTTGTCTTGCAGATCTACAAAGCACCTGCTTTGTGGAAGAGCTTCTGCGCAGAATTATAACAAAATAATTCTGATTTGACCTGAGACATAAACAGCAAAGTCCCATCTGTGCAGCCACTTTGGGGTGTGAAATCTCATTACTTTTTCCCTTTTCAACATTGAAGACATTTTGAATTCTGACTTCCCCGATCTGTCTTTGCTCAAAGCCTGCAAAAAAGAAAGTATAAAAATACACAAATTCTTTAGGACAGAAGGACAAAAGAGCCAACAAAGTCTGTTTTCAGATGAGTCTTGTGATAGTTCTGTTGGAAGAGCTCCTCCTTGGACTGTTGTACTAGTTATTTATGAAAAATGAAAATAAAAGTAGACAAGAGGCTACTGTTGCACCTGGCCTTGCTATTAACTTATCTCTTGTTCTCCTAAGGGTCAGATCTTTATGTTTGGGATATGGAGCTTTTCATCCTGGTGGAAGAGTAAGGGAAAGATCTGGGAAGAAATTCATCATCCTTTTTAAACACTCAATTTCCTGATAATGATGACAAGGCCAAACACCAAATGGAATAAAGATATTTCTTCCATGATTAATTCACTGCTTTCTTCCAAAAGCTTAAAAATTATTGTTAAAACTGGATTTGTTTCTGAGTTAAAAATTCACAAACATTTGAGGTGAATGGAGAAGTTTGGAAGAGGAAGCTGAAGAATGGGTGAGATATTAATGACTTGTATTAGTAGCTTCTGCTTTGTACAGATAAATGAGTATCAGACACTGATAAGCTGATATTGACCTAATAATAGTTACCAATGTTTACAATGTATCTTTTGCAATTGCCTCCCTATGCCTTTATTTTTTCCTAAGTTGAAATTTGTGAAATACTCTGTGCTTCTTCACAGATTCACAGTGGATTCACTCTCCCCTGACCTACAGCAGTACTTAAAAACTTGCTTTATTGGAGACACATTATCTGCACAGGGAAGAAAGTGATGTGTCTATAAACTTAATTCTGTCCGAGGAATGGTTTGTTTCAACTTGGATTTTGGATTTCCTTTGGCACATAAGCAAAGGCTTTATTCTGCTAGCACATAAATAAAAGCTTTACTGCCTCTGAAATGACTTCTAAGCTGTTCATGATATTTTTCACTTCAGTTTCACAGATTATAGATCTTAAAAGTGTTGTGGTGGGGTTTTTTTCCCTTTTGAGGTCTCTTCCTGTGTTAAATGACTTTGCTCAGCCTTGACCAGCATTGATTTGTAAGAAGGTCTTTGGAGGTGCCTGGCTGCAAGGAGAGGGCATTTAGAGGGGCAAGAAGAAAAGGGGATGCCTTTAGCCTCCTCTTTTGCTGTCTTTTGTAGTTCAGGGTGGGCTGGCATATTGCAGTCCCAGGGAACTGTGTATAGCGTATTCTGAACTAGGAAATTGGAAATTCATGAAGTCATTGAGATTCTTAATTTTATAACAGAAGTAAGGCTGTGCTAAGTTTATGTCAGTGAAAACGTGACCCTTGTTTAAATACTACAACTACTTTTACTACTACTACTACTACTACTACTACTACTACTACTTCTACTACTACTACTCCTCTACTACTTTCTGTGTTCTTGGTACAGCTATACAGCTTGCTAACTCTGTGAAGTAGTTGTGTACCAAATAGTCAGAAAGAAAAACACTTCATTACTCAAAGACTGAGTGGAAAAAAAAATTAATGTGTGTATATATATATATGCACACAAGACTAAAATCTATAGAATTATATATGATCAAATAAATGGGAAGTTATGTAAAAGCAAAAAAATTAGGGAAACAAGAAAAAAGAGAAAAAACAAGTTCCATGAAAACAAAGGATTAAGAGTATAAATACTTGAGCAATAAAATAAATTTTGAAAATTAGGTGGCGCATTACTATGTGGATATTTGGAAAGGGGAAAAAATGCCCCATTAAATATAATTCTGTGTGCCTGTGAAAAAAAGAATTAGTTTTCACCTCGTGGAGACTCTTGCAGACCTTTGCTATCTGAGAAGGATGATGGCAAATATCTATGGCAAATCTTTTAAAGCCAGTAGGCATTGTTAACTTGTACCAATATAGCATGGAAAAGTTGGCTAAAGAGATGACTGATGTACAGCAGTGTGATCAATGACTAGTCAAGATGCTTTGTCAGCACTGCTGCATCCTGATTTATATATTAGTACTGTTTTGTATTGGAGTAGTGCTGTAGGTCAAAATCAAAGTGGATGAAAAATCCTGTAACTCATTGCAAATGAGGAGCCCTCATAGATTAAGCAAGATATTGTCAAGATAGTCACAAGACTGAAACTCGTGCTTATTTTTAGGAAGTCTAAGTTGATTACTGAGAAAATGTGGAGATAATATAGGAATCAGCAGACTGTTAAATTGAGGGATAGCAACAATGTGATAAGCAAGGCTGTTCAGCCATTTTCCAATGACAATATATAACTCAGGATCAAAGAAAGCTGGACACGACTGCAGAACATGGGCTTTGGACCAGAGACATGCCTGTGCACAGATTTCAGCAACAGCCCCCTGCAGAGTGGCAACGAAGGCTGTGCTGGGCTGTTCAAAACAACAGGACCGGGGAGACAGCTTCTCCCTCTGTGACAGAGCTGCTTGGCTTTGCCCGTCAGCCCAGAGCCTGTTTGGAAAACAGAAGGATGAGAAAATGAAGACAGCAGAACAGATGCATGCAAGTGATCTGAAGGTTGAAGAATACACCCTGCAGGTAGATATAGAAGGGTCTGGGAGGTGGTTTGGTTGAAATCTGACTTCCTAGGAAGTACATGCTAGCTATAAGAAAGGCACAGAGGAGGAAGGCAGCACAGGGAATGCTAGCAGCTTATCCTGTACAAATTTCAAGAAGGAACAACTTATTAGTGAAATACATAAGCCTTTAGGACAAGCTAGGAAATGGATTTGCTGCCCTTTAAATTCTTCAAATCAAAATCCAATGCCTTTCTTTTGGCAGGTTCATGAGTTTAGCACAGGAACAAATGGATGAAACTTGCTTGCATGTGATGTACTAGAAGGAACAACAAACAACCTAGTAGTCCCTTTAGGCCTTAAATTATGTGAATAGACTATTTGGAATTTTCTCATGGGCTGGCAGCAGTGAAAGAGGAATCATATCTATTCATGTATTTTGAGCAGTCTTAACTCATTATTTCATATCATCTGAGATACTAATTTGAATAGTGATGGCAAATGGAGTCCTGGGGACCTATGCTGCTTCTGGTTCCATGTTTGAATTTTTGCATTAATTTTACATTAATTACACTAAAGGACTGGTACAGCCAGCTCTCTCTACCCATATTTTTTTAAGAATACACAATTCATGAGGATATTTCAAGTTTTAGGAAGCTGCTATTGTTTATTCTGTATGTTTTCTATTCACAAGAGATAAAAAAATGCTTTGTAAACCAGCAACTAACTAGTATTATATATTATAATTTCTGGCCCCAACTAGGAAAGCAATCAGTAGGACCAGTTCTTAGACAGACTGTATCAACTGTGACAGAAAAATATTTTTGGAAGTTGCTATTTGGTGAGTTACTTTTTATTAATATATTGAGAACTGCAATAATTTATGGAATTGGAGGCAATTAATCATAATGACAGTGTAAGAGGAAAGGAAAGAAACTGAAAAGAAATTCTGTTTTTGCAGATAGTTGAAACAAGTGGGCACTGAGGTCTATTAAGCAATACCTCTTCTTGAACATTTCAGTCCTGAACTCACTTCTGCAGTTTTTGCATGGTAAAGGTAGGTACCCTACTTTCTGACAATTTTCTGGAAAAATGCAACAAAGATTGCATCATTTAGAAGGGTTTCTTGGTGCATATACTTATAAGGACTGCTGAAGAATCACATTAGTGATATTGAACATTGATCTGAACCTGAACATTTCTGCATCTGATTCCATTTAAGTGCTTTGCCATAACATTTAATCTATTCAAGACTCGCATGACTTTTTATACGTCTGTATGTATGCAGTACATACATACATACATACCTGCAAATAAACATAAATATGCTCCTGCCAACAAGGAAAAAAATAAGAGCCAAGTACCTATCAAAATGTACAGGATAAAATTAGTTTTCAGCATGGCAGTGGGGCTTTGTATGTCACTTCTACACATATGTGGAACTTGCAGTGATGTTGTGGACGTACATAAAGCCTGTAACCACAAAGGTGGGGTTTCCCTACATTATTTGGAGGGTGTCTGTGTCAACAGATATGAAATGGTCACCTGAAAGATTGACTGCAGCAGTATAAAAACATGTTTTTCAAAAATGTCAGGAATGTCTTGTGGTCTGATATTCTGGTACATTCCGTGCTACTGATTCAAAGAAATGCAAACAAACAAGAACCCTCATCATGCAATTACTTATCTAGGTAAAGTTAAAGGGTTTCTGAGATGCTTCCATGCTAATACAGTGGAATTCATATGGGTTTTTTTGAAGGTAATTGTCAAAACAGTAAAAGAAATGTACATATGTGTGTCTGTTGCATGTTCTAAGGTGTAACTTTATATGTGGGTGCTTCACTGTGATATTGCATGGCAGAACTACAGCTTCTATGTGAACTTTTTCTCTTTGCCATTTGGTAGAAATGTCAGGTCCTGGTTTATCTTTACTGTCCTTGGCAGCTTTTGAAGAAAATTTGATAACATCACTCATACCCAAACCTTATGATATACTTTTCTTATCATCCTCAAGGACTGGCAAAAAGGGATGTTATCCACTCAGTGAAGCCACATGTGTTTCCCATGCACAGAAAGTAC
This sequence comes from Anthoscopus minutus, assembly GCA_013399455.1. Lineage (NCBI taxonomy): Eukaryota > Metazoa > Chordata > Aves > Passeriformes > Paridae > Anthoscopus > Anthoscopus minutus. Next base: position 88,009 of record VWYI01046916.1, read on the forward strand.
ATCTAAGTCAGGGGCTTAGGTAGGATAGGAATTCAAGGTATGTCTGCAAGCAGTCCACAGCACACCAAACAGACACAAAGACAGCTTTTGTCTAAGTGAATTTGGTTATTAACACCACTGTGACCATGCTTGCATGTGCTGCTGTGGAATAGATAGAGGGTCTGAAGCAATTTTTGCCATAATTGTGCCAGTACAATCCAAGTCTGTGATTTTTAATGAGTTTCATGAAAATGTTGGTGTTTGCAGCAATATTAATTGGAGGCTGTGAAAAATAATCTGTATTATCTTTTCAAGCAGTAAGAGGAAAAGCAGAATCCATTTATGTTTGAGATTGTGTTCAACTAAGCATGCTACATTCTTTCTGTTTGGTGCTATGTACAGCATTGTGTTGATAGAGTGCTGATATTGGGAGACTATAGATCCCCAAAATATTAAACACCCAACATACACAGTGTTCTGGCAGTTTTAGGCACCCGGGTGTGTTTAAGGGCACAGCCCATATGCAATAGGCTGTTGTTTGCACAGAGATTTGGGCACTGGTCTCTTTAGTGTTGTAATTCTTAATTGAATAATTCCTCTATTTAATTTAAAAATTTTATTTAAGATTCTGTGGCTGAGACTTCAAAGGAGTGGGGAGATTTAAATCAGTGGGTGGTCAGATTTCTGCATTTTTATCCAATAAGGTTCCAATAGAAAAAGTAAAAAGCTTTCATAGGTACAAGGATTCCCTTCTTCCCAGATGAACCTGGAAGAATACCAGTTCCAAAGTTTTCCTTTGTCATTTCTGCCTCAATGAATCTTGACTCTTTTGTCTCACTGTTGCAGGGCTTCTGTACAGAGTTGGAAAGGTTTTCATCTCAGTGCCAGGAGATGTGGGTTTGCAATCTGTTATGCACAAAAAAATTAACTAACCCTTCAAAAATGAGCCACAGAAAGCAGAACTGAGCAGACTCATGTCTCTGGAGACAACTTGAGACAGTTAGAAATAGATAACTCCGTCTCTGAAAACTGCACACTTTCTTGATTTACCCTGCATAAATTTTCTCAGTAAGTGGGTAAAATGGTACCCAGTGGCGGAATAATGAATTCACTGCAGATCTTCAAAGTTTCAAGTGAGCACTGTGAAAACTAGGCTATTTTCTCTCAAGCTGAGACAGGTTTTTAATGTAACTATTCATGGACCAAAGTAAAGCTCCTCAGTATCAAAAACTTCATTAGTCCTTGAAATATTAACCTATGGCTCTACTCTTTTTTATATAGCTTCCTAAGAATTATTGAACAATATTGCAAGATGAAAAATTTACCTGTGCATTCCTGAATACACTAGCTGTGTAATTAGGTTACTGAAACTTCGTAGCACGTAACATTTAGAGTAACTCCCTCATCTCTTAGGATTAAAGATCGAGATCTCTCTGAAGCAATTATTTAAACCATCAATCTTCATGCTTACCTCAAAAAAATGCTGCGAAAACACTGTGTTGTTTGGGGTTTTTGTTTTGATCATGTGGCAGCTTCTGAATTCTGCCTGTCTTCCATGAGAGATTTTAAATTTGAGTTTTTTCTTATAATATACTCCAAGAGTAACAAAACTCCTCAAGTTGTATATGTAACTAACTCTGTGGGAGATCTGAGACAGTAATTTTAAGCCAGCTAGCTGCTTGTTAAATCACTGGTTACCACCTTTGTCTTTGTCAGACCAAATTTCTTCAAGCACATTTAATTATTAGTGTTTTACAGTGATGCAGAGAATTTGCTAGGGAAGCCTAGGACATCTTTCAGCTGATGGTACCCACCTGAAACGTAGTCCGTGATGGTACCCACCTGAAATGGCTCCAAAGAACTTTCAGCATCAATCAATATGATAGATGGAGAGGAAGAGAGAAGCAGCACTACTTGTCCACATATGAAGTCAAGAGCTGAATGACAGAAAAGAGATTAAAAAAATTTACTTTGTTTCAGATTTGTATGATTAATATGTGGCATTTAAAATCAAACTGGATTGCTTTGTGATGATCAAATAAGTAACAGAGGTAGGATGCTGAGTATTATGAACTTTACATAACAGCCACCTCTCATCACTCTTTTAAAACATGAACCAATTTGTCTCCAGCACATCCCTGAATGAATAACTGCACTGTTGTCTAGAGGGTGGTGAGTTTGAAACACATAAAGGGGGAAGGAAAGCCCAAGATTGCATAGAAACTGTTTTCCTGCCTCTTGTCTCATCGTGGTTGACAAAAGCTCACATACCATCCCTTTCCTGCAGCCTACAATGAAAGTATTTTTTATTAAAAGACTCTATTATTAATTTGCAAGAAGATGAAGATGTCTATAGAAAAGCCAGTGTCATAGATGAAGACTGAACTGCCCAGAAAAAATGAAGCATTGTATGATTTAGATTTTATCCTATTCAGCCAATCACATCTTTCTTCTCCTTTGAGATGGATGTATTTTGAAATGGCTATATTAAGTTAAAAAAATCTATGCCTTGCCTTAACACTGAGTTTTATATCCTATCCTTTCATATGTGTGTGTGTGTGTGTCTGAGATTAATTTATTAGCTGCCAAGAAAGCATCCTCTAAGGGTTACACTAAATCTTTCATTTTGCAATCAGTGAGAGACCATTTCAGATGATATCCAGTAATATTTATAACATGGCTTTTGCTAGTCTAACATCTCACCTATTCTGCTTCCAAACAAGAATAATATTCAGGCAAAAGTAGACCACACCTGGGTCATGAGGCAGGCAACAGAATAAAGGAACTGCCTGGCTAAGACCTGGAACTGATGTGGAAAGCTTTTGTGTAAGCTCTAGGGAGGGGAAATACTTTGCTGGTATATGTCTCATTTCTATTAAGAGAGTTTTCCAGGATAGTTTGGTTAGTAAATCTCCTCTAGGGTATGTAAGGACAGTAGTGTTTGCTCTGTACTGTTGTCTTGGCTGAAAGTATACACTCAGCAGTTAGGGTTGCAAAGTGGTATTGCTACAGTGCTGTGGTGCTGCCTTCAGCTCCATGAAAGCTGTATCTCAAAAGAATTTACTAATGGGTAAGGACTGGATATACTGAGTGTACTAGAATGATGGAAGGACAGAGAGAAGTAGAAAAGTAACTCACTCTTACTAAAGTTACTTCTGTTCATATGGAGATCATGTATGGATTTAGAGTCTATATCAAAATCAAGGTGTATAGAAAAAAATAAAATGAAGGATTATAGGGAGTTTGAAATCAAGGTAGAATTGTTGCATGGAAATTCAAGACTACTGTGCAGTTGATTTCAATGGAATTAACTCTGTACCTTTTGAATATAGGTTACAGTAAGTCCAGATGCCAAGACACTCAGCTTTAAGGATGCAGGTTGTCCTGTTGTTGACATGGCATATTTGTGCAGTTAAAATCAACATATTCCTAAGGCTTTGCCAAGCCACAACTTTACTAGGTGGTCTGTCCACCAATAAAAGCATGGTTTTCCATCTTAGGAATTAAACTGTCACTTAGAAGGTGGCTATTGGATGTCCAAATTCTGCTTAGTTTTATATGCAATGGATTTGATGCCTTAAGAGGCAACCTGGAACAGAGGCTGGACAGAGTTAAAAGAATAAAGTTGGCATTTATTAAAAGGCTTTCAAAGGATGTGCCTTGGTCAGTACAGGAGCCTGGCCAGGGCTACACCCAAGATGGACCCAAGATGGTCACAAAATAGACAACCATTTGTTTTCACACTTTTATAAGTTTTGGTCCATTTACATATTGGGGTCAATTGTTAAATTACAGCTTCAGGTTAGGAAGTCACATCCTCCCAGTTTGCTCTCCTCAGTTTGCCATTGTTTACACCTTTTGAGCCTGAAACTGCAGCTGTCTTCTCGGTTCTTGGGCTGGAAAAGGATTGTTTTGTCTAAGTACCCTGTGAAGAGGACTTGCTAACACTTTATATGAAGGTCAGAGTCACACACGAAGGCAGTACAGAATCTGGAAAATATGAAAGCTAAAAGTTAAGGCATCAGCATTGTGTTGGCTTAGGTAGCTCCCATCCTGTCCTACTTGTGCATTTGGTTTTCCAGGAGAAAAAATAGTGCTCTGTAATGAGAGCTTCTTCACGCCTCTCTTTGGTATTTTGGCCTGTGAAGACACCACATTAATGTCTATACAGGTCCTTAAAAGCCATAGAGAAAATGATAAATAGATTAAAAATTTATTTTAAAATTTAATTGGCAATAGAACTCAGACTCCTCAGAGAACTGCACCTACGCTGCAGTACAAAGTATTTGTAATCATACTCCAAATATGATAACTATATCCTTCTACCTTGAGTATGAGTCTGACCCATTTCCTTTAACAGAGAGAAAGCTATTCCACCCTTCTTTCTTTGGATTTAGAAACCACTTGCACCCAAGAGACATGGACAAAATTTTAGTTCCGTAGTCTCAAGTTTTCCGTGGCTTTTCTGCCTTGCATTTCTTTTGCCTAAGCATAGAAGGCGCTCTTACACTGCTGTCTACACCTGTTCCTAAAAGCTGTTCCTAAAGCATCACGCTGTTTGAGGTATTGGTTTTGGCTGGGTAGAGCAGCCAGTGGCCCTGTCCCAGGACACAAGGCGCAGCTGATGACAAATAAGCAAACACATTAATCTGTATTTCTGCAAAGGAAAACACCTTTCTGTAAAGGTAAATAAAGTTATTTGCATTTAGGGGAGGAAAAAGTCCATTGAGAAATACCCTTGTAAAAAGCTGTGAGTAGCTCTAACCCATGATGTCTTATCCATGTATGAAATCCTGCCAATCAATCTATGTTTATTGATAGGTTTTCAGCTGTTCAAATTGTTTCCCTTGCGCTGGTTTGAATTGTCTGAAATTGTTTTGGTAGGCATACGAGAATGCAATGCAATGTGGAGATATATGTGTGCATGCACATGTGTGCTGATATACATGTATATATGCATTTGTGTGTATATCTGTGTATACAAAACTAAAAGTGAGTTAGAACCAGTTTTGACTTTTGACAAATATTGATTTGGTCTCAACTTATGTCGGTTGGAAAAGCAGGTGGTAAGGCATCTCCTTAAATCTGCCTCCTGGTCTCCTGAGGCTCATGCTGAATATGTCTGGAGAGCAGGACATATGCATGAGCCAGATCACACCAATGAAAGATGTATTTAGGGGTTGAATAAAACCACCAAACACTCCCTCTTCCTCTTCCTCTTCCTCTTCCTCTTCCTCTTCCTCTTCCTCTTCCTCTTCCTCTTCCTCTTCCTCTTCCTCTTCCTCTTCCTCTTCCTCTNCTGCCCCTTTCACCAATGACTTCCTCTTTCTTATTCTTTTCTTTTATGCAGATCTAGTTCACTTTATTTAACTATTCTTATTTAAATCAATTTTTACCCCTGGGTGTGTAGCACTCCTTGGATTCCAATTTTGATCTCTCTCACTGAAATGTTCCTTGTCCTTGCATGCTGCTCTGAACTAACTAGAAATATTTTGCAATTTATTAATTTCCTAGATTGTTTTCTCCCAAATCACCGAGAATTTCCAGAAGAGAAAGACAAGCATCCTTCTATGTGCAGAAATGGCATAAAAAGATTAGTGAGAAATTATTTTATTCCTGGGCTATCATTTCTGAGGGAGCTCTAGGCCTCAGTCTGACTTCCCTCTGGTCCTTCCCCACATTAATGCCTTATTACTGGTTCATGAAAAAGGAGGGTCCCTTTTTGCTTTGTAGACTACACCTCTGGTTTCTCTCTGAACTAGATGTGGAGGTAAGATTGTATCTCATATCCCATCCACATGGGGAAAATCCTGAACATCTGTGGGCCTTGGCACTGAGAGCAGCTATAAGCAGAAGAGTCATGCCACGCTGGTGAGCTGTATCACTGCACACGATCTGAAGCTGGCAGGGAAGTAATGGAAAATGACTTAAGTGTCATTCTGCCTTTCCATAGCTTGTCATTATGTTTTTTCGTCAGAGACATTAGGTAAGTTTAGCATTACTCAGCTGGTGCTTGATAATAACAGGGGCATGCTCAGGTACACTGATCCTTTCTGGTTTGTTGTCCTTTTTGTTTAGGAAACCAAGAATGTAATGCACAGATGAATATCTTGGAACATATCAAGCATATGCATCTCTTTGGACCATCAAATCTTTTTACATGTATTTGGAACCTTTGAAAAGAAAGTGGAGAATAGGACAATGAGCAGTTGAATAATAGATTCAGAGAGAAGCTGCTTGTGAAATGAATACAGATCTACATAAATGAGGAGAGGAACAATATGAAAGAACAAAAAAAAAGAATCTATCACAAAAAGACAGTGTTGTGATTACGCTAATGAAAAATATCACAATTAACTGTTAGACTAGTCTCCTGATAAGATACTGGATCAAATCAAAATGGACCTTTCTTCTTCAGCACTACTGCAGTGAGGCAGTTTTTTGTGCAGTGAAATTGCTTCAGTGTCACAGAGTGAGGAAATGATAAATATAGCTATAATCTTTTGCACTGTAACAAAGCTATGGAGTAAAACAAAAAGTGAAATCTAAGCATTCCTGGGGGTGAAGAAAAGGCTTTAATTATTAGGATTTTGCATGTTTTCTAATAATTTCATATCTTTCAACTTCATCTTCCCAAAATGCGGGATGAATATATGCTTTCTTATGAAGCAGAAAACCCAAACAGATTAATACTTGTTCATATGACTCCAGGAGCTGGTTTTATCACAGAAAAAGTGTATCATGGGATTCATAACAGCATTTGCAAAGCTTGGTCACACGGGGTCATATGAAGTTGTGATCTTGTTGCACAGATCAGTGGCTGTTCAGTGCAGAGGAAGATGCCTGAATGTCTGAATCATCAAACTTTTATTATAGTAAAAGGTTTTTGAAAGTTTACAGTGGAATCTAAAGAAATATAATGATTAGATCAGCCTTTTGCTCTAAGAATATGCATTTGTACTATGTGCTTAATTAATCTACATTCCAACAATTCTTTGATTATATATTAATTTTACTCAACTGTCGATAAAATACACCCTTAACTCAAGATGTTGATTTTTTCTTTTGCATCATGTTTTTTGACATAATTGTAATAGATCAGGAAGAAAATTTTTAAAAGGCACAAGTGATAGCTAGTAACCTCGCTATCAGTGTTAAACTTGTGAATATTAGGTGTGTAATTGCCATTTAGTTTTTTTTCTGAATTCTGCAGAGACTGTACAGTGTGCAGTAGTTTCTGGCAGATATCAGGTCACCCTCATTCATTGTTATTTTGATTTGTTACACCCCATCTTCCAGCCTAAAGAGAAGTTTAAACAGTCAGTGTATGCTCTTCGGGTGCCTTTATAAATAGCAAAATGCAACAAGGTAGCACATGAACTATTGTGAAACACATCACAACCCCCACAACAATTGTTAGCAGAGTGTGTGATTTTGTGTGTGAACTTGCTGTCATAGGAGATGTCTGCATACTCCTTCCTGATAGATGCAGATGGACCCTGAATTATAATGCAGTAATACAGAGGAGGTTGTGGGCTGTGGAGACAGGCATTATTGCCTTTCAACAGCCTCCTGCAAAAATATTCTGAATTTACTAATAGTTCTCTGCTACTATGTATTTGTAACTGGAAAACATGATCTGTACAAGTGCTGCACTCCTATTCCCATGGATTTCATAAAGCATAAAGTCCTAATGTTATCAGAGGTCCTGCATTTATTCATCTTCTGGCTTTCAAGGAGGGAAAATCCTCTCCCAGTGCTGTGGTGATATAGACACTTTTCTTTCTGGCTCTGTTTCAGCAACTGACTCTGTGCTCAACAGCTGATTTGCTTCTTCCTCCAGTGTGTTGTGCATGTCCATCTCCTGTTGCTGGCTTGTTTTTCTTGCTGTGTCTCCTGTTGAAGTAAATGCTTAAAGAATTGTTGTATTAAGGACCTTTGACATTGCTAGATCAGAAAAACCCCCTGATATCCAGCAAAGAAGTACCATTTTTTTCCTCCATTTTCAGTAGCTGGCAAGGACGCAGTCCACTGTGAGGCTTCATGGGCTTGGAACTGAAAGGGTACAAGAGATTTTCACCCTTCAGCTGTGTGTCTGTCTATGGTCTTTGCAAGGGATGGAACAACAAATAGGACCCAGGGGCATTTCCATGAGAGGAACAGCTGAAAAGGTTTGGGCCTCCCAGGAAACAAAAGCTGAATTTGGCTGAGGCAAATGCTGCCTGCAATCACTAGCTCAAAGAGGAGACATTTGGCTCCAGACAGGCGGCACAGGTTAAAGTGACTAAAACATCCTGAAGTGCTATGGGAAGTTCTGCTCAGCAGCAGGGAGGCAGTGGAAGCCGTTGCTGACCTATAAACAGGATGAGGGAGCAGCAGCAGCAAAGTGCAGAGACAGTCGCTGGCGCTACGCTGACAGGCAGACAGACACATAAACAAAGGGAGAGAGGAAGCTCTGTTTATATCTGGAAAAGAAAACCCAATCTATAGGATGCAAATGATGGAACTACACGGCTATAAATAGCTACAAAGCATAATGGGACTTAAAAGATTCAGTTGTGGCATAAAGACTCTATGCAGAATGGGCAACACAAACGCACTACTTTTTATTTAAGTGATGTGCTTTTCTTTTTTTCTCCTCATTTATTTAATATTACTGACCATGCTTAACAGGGCTTTTTAAACGGGGAGGAGAAAATTCACATAAATTGAATAATAACATTGTGTTCTTTTGGATAAAAGAAGAAGCTAAAAATAGTTGGGAAGCTGCCAGACTTCTCAGTCAATTCTCTAAGAGACCCCGTCAGCAATAGTTTTGTGTTTTGGTATGAAATAGGGTTTTATTAGATTAGTAATAATACTTTGGAAGCCAAAGGGTAAGGACGACATAGCAATATTTTGTTGAGATTGTAATTGTGTTCTCAGGGTTTGGGGATATTAATCAGAAAGCAAGTGAAGGTGTCATGCTCCATACATTATTCTGCCAGAGGAAATGTGGACGGGAAACAATCTGTACACAACCACTTCAAGATGCAGATGAATATTTTCTTTCTACCTACTACTTAAATAGTTAGGGAGCTTCACCTGCAGCTTTTGTGGGACTAGCAGACTGAGTTCAGTGGGTTTTTGTGCCAGTTGTGATAGTTAAGTAGGTTTTGAACAATAATAGGTAGAGATAATTTTATTACAAAAAGTTTTTCTGCTGAAGTGGTGATATAATGCTGACAAAGTAGGTATATCAAAATATTTGTGGAAGTGGTCATTTGTTTCTTAGTGGAATTATTTGTGCTAGGAAAGAATAGTATTTTAAAAGCAAACAGTTATTTGGAATAAGATGCCTGCTGGCACATTTTTTGCCAGATAACAGTTCTGTGACCTTTGAGGAATTTGTCTAGAGGTCCTGCTATGGGCTATTATGTTTGTAGATTTTAACTTGCCATTTTCATTTGTAACACTCAAACTGCTTTCACAATGGGCTTTCTGACCTTTCTAAAATAACTAACAAGTATTACTTTTTATACACACAACAAAAAAACCTGTAGTATTTAGTAGTTTCTAGTACTGTGTGCAGACATGAATACATAAAGAATAAGTGAAATTTGTCTCTAAAAGTCAAGGAGAGGTAAACCTTTTAATGCCCTCAAGCCCCCCTCCCTAATAGATATTGCATAACAACTTCAGTTTCATTCAGGGTGGCACAGTAATTTCCAACTTGACTGTCAGACTCATTTCTTTCACAGCAGGGCATGCTGTGCTTTCTGCACTCTGCAACTTTCACAGCTGAGTTTCTTTAAAAGATTCAGAGAGAAAATGTCGGAACCTCTAGATTAATGTGCTTGTCCATCCTACAAATGTCCTCAGCCTGTCAATTGTTTCTGTCATGGTTTCAGGGTCAGGCTAGGAAGAAATAAGGCTTTTGTTGTTAGATCTCTACAGGAGGTGTTTATACCCAAAAAATTAATGTTAAGTTAATGTTCTTTCTTTATCACTGTCCTGTCTCTGACTGAAGGGGTTTTTTGCCCTCTCCTATTTGCAGCTCCATGCTCTGCAATGCAGTCACTGTTGTGAAAACCCTGCTGCTTGTTTGTGCTCAAGTGCTATATTCCTTATAACATTCTAGGGATCAAGCTTTAGCCTGGGAAGTGGGAGACCACTGCCACAAGCAGCAATATTCCCTACTACCCAAAATTTATCAAAGACACAAATTGGCAGTGAAGTGCTGGAGCTTTTTAGGGTGATGTAGACTTTTGGGATATTTTGACCCAACTCACTATTGACCAACTTCTTTTCTGAGGAGCTCACCTGGTGCTGAGAATCTCTGAATGGCTTTGCTGTGTTTCTGAGTTGCCTACTTGAATAAGTCCATGTTTAAAGGACTGGGTTGACCACTGCCATTGAAATAATTTCTGTTGCTCTGCTACTGAAAGGAAAAATGCTCTTGCAATGCACATGTAAGCTGTGGCATTTGCATCATACTTAGAACTTATTTAAATTCCCTCTTCGTCATTGTGTTTTTTACCTTAAGCTGTCTTAGAGAGTTAAAAATATGAGAAAAGAGAAAGCGCAAAGAGAATGTTCTTAAAATTAATTTATATTTTCTCTTCTGTTTTTCTCAGATGGAGGAGTTGGTGGGTACGTGCTGCACTGCTTGATGGATACACGCCTGGCTATAGTGGTTAAAAGGAAATCAAGGGTGGTGCTGCTAACATTCCACCCTCAGCTCCCTATTCACCTCTCATCATCCACCCTTGCATTTGAACTCAATCGTTCTACCCACCCACCTAGTTTCCATGTGAAATTGTGCTAATGGATGTCTGTCCTACAATACACAGGGAGATTTGATCTACTTTTGTAATTTGCAACTTTCTTTTGTATTTCAAGTGTTTCCAACTTGCAAAATCCTGGTTTGGGTCAACATCTGGATTTCATCCATGTGTGTGTAATTCAAGGATCATAGCACATAGAAGTAAGAGTTTGATCATCAAAAATTTGTTGTGGTTCAGGGACATTAGATACTGGGATTTTGGTATAATTCTGTGTCTAGCAGGAAGGAAAGGGCCAGAAAGGGAACTGATAATGATTTGAATGGAGTAGGACTTTGAGCAATTGTCCTCTGCATTCCCTGCAAGCTCTGCACAATCATTAACACTGACAGAGCATTAGAGACCTGTGTGGTGCCAGATAGAGTTCAGTCCTTCCAGGAACACTTGCCGTGTTTTTATGTCCTCTCCTACCTGTGCCTTGGCAGAACTAGAGCAACACTGTGGAACACCAGATTTTACACACCTTATCTACATTACCCTCTTCCAAAGGCTTTTCACTTTCCCTTCTCAGTCCAAGCTTCCCTTTTTCTTTGTTTTGTCTTCTCCTTTTAGTTTCCCTCCTTTTCCTTCACTCCTTTGCACTACTGGAAATCTCTCTCATGCCAGGAGAGGCCAAAACTGAACCAGTATCAACAGGGCATCTGGCAGGAAATTAGCACCAGTTTGCATTGTGAACTTTTATGGTACTTGCAGCATGGCTTGGTTTTGTAATCAACTGCCGAGAGAAGACGTTCAAGAAGATGAGTTCGGCATCAGATCAGAGCATAGCAGCCACATGAGATTCCTGGTGCAGAGCTGGCCAAGGCTTCCTGCCTAGGGAAAGATAAACAAATTTTATTATGGGTCATAGAGAAGTCTTCAATTCTGACTGAATGCTTTCTGGTGTCAGGGTCTCAGTTAAATGTGTAGGAGACAAGTTAGGCAGAGGTGATAGCATTGGTACATTTTTACCAGTGCTCAGATCAAACCTGGCTGCTCATGGGGCAGCAGTCACTGGCCTCCATTTCTTTCCTCTGTCTACTGTGAACTTGCATTTTACCTGGCTTGCACCGTCAGAGGCTGTCCCAGATCCTAGGCTGTAGGTTTGTTTTCTCTCTCTTTCTGGTCCAATAACTATTCAACTGGTCTATGCAAAGGGTAATTTCTTCAGGCAGAGCTGCCCTTCTGTGTCTGTTTAGAGAGTTCGCTGAACACATGTTGTCTTAGGTATATTCAGGCTGAGCAAAAACCTTAACTTTAAATGCTGCTCAGATGGGTCAGGGACCTCAGCTACTGGCAGGCAGTTTAGGACAAGGACAAGGTCCTTGTGGGTTCACTTTCTAAACACTCACCTGTTTGGTTTTTGCCCTATTACTACAACTCGGTGAGCCAGAGGATTGTTTAGACACAGATGGTCTTGGCCTTGCTTTGATTTATATATATTTGGGGAATTTAACTTCTAGATGTAAAGCAAGTAGATGAAACAAGCACAGAGGAATCAAATGTCTCCAAGCCCAAGGACAGGGTCTTGAGCAGACAAGGCAATAGACAGGCTCTTTTGTATTTTCAGTGCAGGGTGAAAGTAAAGTCACATGCTTCATCCCTTCACAATAACACAGGAAAACCATCTCAGTAAACTGCACATCCTTCTATTTCTGAGGCAAAGCAGAAGAATATGAGAGAACAGAAACAATGATAACTGCAACAAATGAATACATTTTATTCTGACACAAGGCCCAGACTTCAGAAGTGTTTACTCCATCCTTAAATACTTCAGCTTTCATCCTGATCGTCTGCTATTTTTTTACCTGGCAGAGACCAGCTATATGGAATAAAATAGAACAGCAACCTGCACACATAGGAATTCATCAAGTCCTGTCACACATCAGCTCTTTCTGCAGAATTGCCTGGTAATGTTTAATTGTCAAAAAACTCTTAACTGCAAAAGCATTAACTTAAGTGCAGTTTCTTATTCTGACACTAAAACTTGGCCAACTGTTTAATGCTCATAGACATAGGAGGTTGTTTCTATCATAGAAAGCATTTGAAAACATGACAAATAATAAACTAAAGAATGTGACAGAAAAAATCCCAAGAAAACAAAATGAAAGCAAACACATAATTTGGAAACTGTCAGACTGTTCTTTGAAGTTTTGCTTAAAACTTTAGTGTCCACATGAACAAAGTTATAGTTCAAAATTTGTCTGCCATTGCCATTTCTTTCTAGCAAGGCATGTAGTGTTCAGGATCCTCCTGGGTCGTGTATATTGAAAACTTGGCACATTTTCCTTTTGTAAGAGCAAGATTTCCTCAAAAACCTATTTTCCATTTCTTGCTGTAAATATCATGTTAGCCAGTTTCCTCAGACATAAAAACCTACCTCTTATAATGTGTGTTGAAAATATTAGGATAGAGTAAGAAACCAGATAGTTTTTCTTCTCAGAACTGTTGAAGCTCAATTGAGGTGATTATTATTGCTGTTAGTCTCATTTTGCCATAGACTTTGGACCTCCTGACTCAACAAATATGAAAGACATCTAAAAATCTCTAGCACATTGTACTTCACAACTTCCCAATTTCCTGAACTGGGAGATTTTCTGTAGTGACCAAAGTAGTAGATGAACATTACTGACTGCAGCAAATCTAACTGACATCAGTCACTTTATGGAAACTCAGTTGCTTTATATAACTACGCTAAAAAATTCACAACTAATTGCCTGCAACATTCTCTCTCCTTTGGCATAATGATGTGATTTCTGTTTTAATATGGCACGCACGTTTTGCTATGCGACAGTAGAAAATTGTACTCTGTCATTGTGATTATCTCTTGTCTGGCTTCTTTCTCTCATGTGCAGTAGTTTTTATCCACAGTCTACTGTCTATTTTCAAAAGCCAATGATAAAACCACAATGACTGTGTTAGACATGTCTTGCTGCAAAGAAAGCCAGTGGTATCCTGAGCTGTGTTAGGAGAAGTGTTGGCAGCATGGTGAGGGAGGTGATCCTGCTGCTCTACTCACCACTGGTGGGTCCCTGCTTGGAGTGCTGGATTCAGTTCTGGGGTCCCCAGTACAGAAAATACATTGACACACCTGAGAGAGTCCAGTGAAAGGCTACAAAGATCATTGAGGATTGAGAGCATCTCTCCAGTGAGGAAAGGCTAGGAGAGTTGGGACTGTTCATCCTAGAGAAAAGCAAGTTCAATGGGTCCTTAATATAATACAGCTCAATATATATTAATACTTGAAGGAGGATGTAAAGAGGATGGAGCCAGGCTCTTTTTGGTGGTGACCAATGACAGAACAAGAAGCAAAGGGCAGAAACTGAATTACTGGAGATGTCATCTGAACATGAGAAAACATTTTTCTACTCTGAGGATGACTGATCACTGGCACATATTGGCTAGAGAGGTTGTAAAGTCTCCATCCTTGAAGACATTCAAAAGCCATTTGGATATGATGTAACTCCAGAAGACCCTGCTTGAGCAGAGAGATTGCACCAGATGACCTCCTGAGGTCCTTTCCAACCTCATCCATTCTGTGTTAAGGAACCAGGGAAGAAACAGAAACTGCATTTTGTGTTTTCAGTGAGATTTGCAAGCATATATTAGGTAAGGATTGAATAAATAACTAAATTTGTCAACTGTCTGCATCAATACATAGGTACCAAGTTTAAAAAAATAATTTTCTTAACTTTTTTCTCTTTTCTTTACTTTTTTCTCTTTTCTTTTTTCTTTTCTTTTCTTTTCTTTTCTTTTCTTTTCTTTTCTTTTCTTTTCTTTTCTTTTCTTTTCTTTTCTTTTCTTTTCTCTTTTCTTTTCTTTTCTTTTCTTTTCTTCCTTCCACTCATTTCCCCTTCCACCTCACACCTTCTCTGTCTTCCTCTCTGTCGCACGCTCCCTCTCTATCTTTTTACATATGTTGTGAATATGTGAAAAGTTTCCTGATGCTCCATCAAAAAAACCACAGGGAGAATCCACTGGTCTTCTTTTCCCTGTTTCATTGTGACCTGATATTTATCTCCTATCAGACTGTTGTAATGTCCCATGGAGACCACAGTTAACTTTGGCAGACTTCTGTCAGTGACTCAGTCTGCCCTGGACCTAAATCAGACTAGAAGCAGGAATGTCAGGCCCCTAAATTAGAAATGATAAAATGATGAAAATGAAGAAAGGAAAAGGGTTAAAAGTATTTATTTTGGGTAGGAGTCAGAGAAGCCTCTGACCTTGACCTCTTTGCCTACTGGAGAAGACACTGTACTCAATTATGAGATACAGCTGAAATGCAATGTAAAAGTGATTCCAAATATCTGTTGCCAGGAAGCAGATGACACACTAAATTGCTCAGTAGATTGAGTACTTAATTCAGTGATTTCCTGCTGCAAGGGTTGCCAGTATACAGCCATTTTGTCTTTTTTGGCAAGGCAGCTGCTTTTGGACGGCTGTCTCCAGTTGTCTTTCCTACGTTTCCTGTTGTAGGAAGGCCTGTTTCCTGCCATGAGATTCCTGATTAGGCTCTGCACTATTTTTGTCTGCAAAATGCCTGTGTAGCAGGTTGCTTCTCTGCATTTGATACTGATTTGTGGGAAGTGAAGCCAGATCACAGTCTGGCCACAATAGAGCATCCAAATCCTTTGAGATATCTAAAAAAAAAAAAAAATGCTGTTGCTCAACTGAAAAGAACTGATGCTTAATGTAGCATTCAGAGGTACAATGGAAATCCACTATTTTTGTAGTGAAGTTTCACTCTGTTTGTTTCTTTCGGTATTGGAAACCAGGGCCTATCAGCTTTACATTGTCTTTTTCAAAGCATCTCCCAAGGTTAGTTTTCCTGCTCTGTTCAGAGGCTCTCCTGGTGCAGGTTCAGGTTCTCTGTACCTCTATAGGGATAAAGATGTTTTCCATCTCCTGCTCAATACATTACAGGCTTAAATTTTTATTTCTGCTGGTTGTGGAGGAGAGTGGGGGAGGATAGTGAGAGGGGAGGGGGAAGAATAAAGTCCTGACATAACTGGGAAGATTTTGCAGTTATATGATTAACTTCTTTTGATATGGGAGTGTGTGCTCAGTGTCAGGTATTAAAAAGGATTAAAAAACCTTTTATCCCTCTCCTTAAGACACAATACTGAGGTCCTACCCCAGGCCTGAACAATCTATGAGATAGTATTGCTCAAGTCTCTGAGATATTTCTATTACACAGTTACAAATTGCAAGAAATAGAAAAAAGGCTTAGTCCTGATGGCTAATGGTAACATGGACAGAGGAGGGGAATTGTAAAAACAAAAATGATTTACTTTGAAATATGTTTCATTCATACATTTGGTTAGTATACCTTAGTCCCCCCATGTTGGAAAGTTTCATACTTGGCTGGCCACAGGTACCCAACTCCTGCAGCTGACTGCAGGATAAGGGCCCTTAATTTCAAAGGCA
This sequence comes from Anthoscopus minutus, assembly GCA_013399455.1. Taxonomy (NCBI): domain Eukaryota; kingdom Metazoa; phylum Chordata; class Aves; order Passeriformes; family Paridae; genus Anthoscopus; species Anthoscopus minutus. The sequence goes on from VWYI01046916.1 coordinate 104,217, forward strand.
GAGAAAAAACAGTTCAAGAGGGCTTTTTGTTTCTCTTATTAATTGCTCTTCAGTCCAGATCCAACTTCTCTATGCAGTCATGCATGCCTGCTGCTTGCTCTTAACCTCATGTTTTCCATAGTTTGGTGTGAGGACATAGGCGATGACTTCATGACACTGCAGTTCATGTTGGCTTTATAGTGTAGGAAAGCAAAGTTCTTTTTGCCCTCAGATGCAGCACAGGGCATTCTTTCTCTAGGTTTCTTCCTTCTTCCAACCATTCACTTTTGGTTTTTGTTTGTTTGCATAGAATCGTGGAATTGTTAAGGTTGGAAATGACCTTCAAGGTCACTGGGTCCAGCTTTTGACCACCATACCAACTAAAGCATAGCAATAAGTGCCACATCCATTCATTTCTTGAACAGGGGCAGTGACTCCACTACCTCTCTGGACAGCTTGTTCCAATGCTTAACTAGACCTTCAGTGAAAAAATTCTTTCTGATGTCCAGTCTGAAACTCCCATGGAAGAGCTTAAAGCAATTTCCTCATCTTGTCACTGATTGCCTGACAGAAGGGGCCCGCCCAACCTGGCCACTACCTCCTTTCAGGCAGTGGTAGAGATTATTCAGATCTTTCTGAGTCTCCTTTCTTTCCAGGCTAAACACCTCCAGCTCCCTCAGCTGCTCCTCATGTGATGTATTCCCTTGACCCTTCATCAGCTCCGTTGCTCTTCTCTGGACTCACTCCAGCATCCCAATGTCTTTCTTGTTGTGGAGGGCCCAGCTGGATGCAGGATTTGAGGTGTGGGCTCATCAGTGTCGAGTACAGGGGGACAATCCCTGCCCTGCTCCTGCTGGCTGCACTATTGCTGATATAGACCAAGTTGCTGTTGGACACCTGGGCGCAGCTGGCTCATGTTCAGCTGCTCTTGACCAGCACTCCTAGATCCTTTTCCAAGGGGCAGCTTTCCAGCCACAGCCTGTAGTGCTGAACTTGGTTGTTGTGATCCAAGTGCAGGACCTGGCACTTGGCCTTGGCCCATGGATCCAGCCTGTCCAGGTCCCTCTGCACAGCATTCCTGCACCCCAGCAGATGAACACTCCTGAAAAACTTAGTGTTGTCCTCTAACTTACTGAGGGTGCCCTTAATCCCCTTGTCCAAATCATTGATTAAGGTATTAAATAGGCCTGGCCCCAATACTGTTTGCTCATTATTATTTTTCTTCATCCTCTTATTAAGAATTCCAGCCTCCTTTTCCTTTGCTATACTCCATCTCCCTTCACTTTCCAGCTCAGATGATGGAAAAATATGATTCTTTTCTGGGTACAAACTTTCATGAAAGGATTTTTCATTTTCTTAAAAAAATATGAGGAAATTAACCTTATCAGTCCCTATCTGATATTTTAATAAATGAGATGCTTAAGCAGAAGCCAGGAAATTTGACATTAATTTAAGACTGATCCAGACTGCTGTGGCTGTGGGAAATTGGTGCTGTTCTCTGGCTGTGGAGCCCTGCCTTTATCTTAGCTTCCCTGAAGCCTTTATAATATTTTCTGCAGCATTGACTTAGACAACTTTGTTGTTAAAATATAAATATTAGCTCTTGCACACCTTTGTTGCTCCAACTTTCTTTTGTCAGGAAAGGTTTAGGTTGTATTTCAGCAGGATCTACTGTAGTCACAGCCTGAGAGTCCCTATGGTTGTGTCAGGAGTACAGACACATGCAGCACGCACACTCAGTGATTTTGTACTAACTGCTGTGCTGCAGCCTTGTAGCTTTTCTTCACAAGTCCAAGTTTGTTTCTGCTCCTGCCTTTGCATCTGTCTGAGGGCAGCATGACCTGGACTGCTAACAGCAGATGTTCTCAGCTTGTCTGTGATAGTCTTGTAGTGAAAATATGTTGTCTTTGTAATGCAAATGAAATCCTTATACATTAGAGGATCTGAGTGTATATTCTTCTAGGATGAGGGTCCTTGAAAATAGAGCTAAAAAATATATGTAGTAAATGACTCCAGGGAGTCAAAAGTTAAACAGCAACCTTCTTTGCCATACACTGTAGCTATGAGTCCAATATACTATGTATGAAGAATACATTAAGGCCTCTGCATTTTTTCTGCTATTTGGAAGAGCAAACCTCAAAAAGGGGTTCTAAGATGTAAACTCTCAGATAAGCTGCAGAAGTAATTTTGTTCACAAACCAATAAATTAGAAACGACTTTCCTACTTTCTTCTGCTCTGATGTTGTAAATTTCTGCTTCAATGTCAACATTGCTGAGGCAAAGGAGGTTGAGCATAAAGCATTCTTTTTGCTATGTTGCTAGTTTCTTGGGCAGTCAATATTTATTATTGACTGGTCACCAGGTTCCCATCTGCCTTCTTGTTGTACCACTTGCTCCCTGAATTATATCCCCTTGCCAGCTGTGCTTTGTTGGTTGGTCAGAAATCCTGTAAAGTCTTTGTCCCTTCTCTCTGATTGACTCCAAAGGGACAGTGCTCAATAGGCTTGGGAAATATAGGCATTGCTGTTGGGGGAGAGCAGCTGTCAGGGAATTTAGGGCATGAGCTTTTTTGAGTTACCAATGTGCTGTTAGCAAATATACATCCAGGTATATATTATCACAGCAGGAGCTGCATGTTGTCCAGTTGATCCATCCTATACTGTATGAAGAAGGTCTGGATGGGATTACTGGCAGTAGCATGGGCATTTCTCTTTTGAACTAAACAACTGTCAGGGAGCTCAGAGAACTTCAGCAAAATCAATGACATATAAAACCAGAATGAGATAAAACTGGGAGAAATTAAAACAACAAAAGATTGAAGGGCTATGATTACTTATCTGGCTTGGGAAAGGTGTGTTATGAAGAAGGCAATTCTTACTTGCCAGAGAAGAAGAAAGCAACCGGGTAAAATTGCTGAAATGACTCTGTGAGAGGAAAAAGACAGCCTCCTGAGTCAGCTGAGTGCTCTTCTTGGGAGTACAGTGCTATACTAAGCAGCAATCAATATTTTCTGTTTGCTACCTTCGTATGCCTGTCTAATATCTACTGCTATCTTAGGTTTGGCTTCCATCTCCCCTCCTATCTGTCTCTATTAACGTCACCAACATCCACCTGCAGCTATGTAAATGTTAGCTCTAGCAGCAGTGTGCTCGTTAGAGTAAACGACAAACTACCTGCTACACAGCCAAGGCTGGCTCTGCAGAAAATTTTAATCAGAAACACTTTAGGAATTATGGATTTGATCCCCTGGATCAGGAAACTGGATCAGTGGCTGCCTCCTAAGTGACCTGTGAAAAGTCAGTCTGATAAGTGTCATCTCTTCACCTAATTTTGACCTTTCATGTGAAGATGAAAGTGAGGTCAGTGTGCCAGTGCAACTACAGGGGATTCCACTTTATCTTTTAAATGCAAGGCTCAAAGTTTATGCCTTTTTCTCCACACACCCTTAAGGACCACCAGTCTTGAAATATCCTGCACGTTTTTGTCTCCCTCCTGATGCCTTCCTCCCGCTGTACCCTGCGCTGCCTGACAACTCAGAGCTACTCTGTCCCTGAACTTATAATTTTGCCACAGCCCAGTCCTGACCTCTTGAAGAACAGAACATGACATTTGTGCTCAGTTTTTGATGTTGGTCACTGCTACAGCCAAAATATGTCTCTGTTTGTGTGTGAGCTTATGGATATAGCAGTGTGGCTACTTGGCACTAATTGTCCTGGTGGAAACACATACCATAGATATGACATAGTTGATTCTGCTGTCACTTAGGGGACATGTGTACAACTGTGGTTGGGGAAGAACTTGCTGGTATTTTGGAGTAGCACACAGGCACAGGAGTTGCAGCTGATGATTTGATTGACACGGGTAAACAGGTAGGTGTTCCTGTTTTCAGTTACAAAATCCTGTGCATTGGCATTGGAAAGACAGAGTAAACTGATTTTCTGGGCTCTGAGCAGAAATGACAACTGTATCTTTCCTGCTTCAGAGAAAACCATTTTCTATGGATCTCCAGAGAGAGCATTTGTGTTGGAATTCTGAGACTTCTACTATTTAACAGTGACTTATGGGCTTGAATTTTATAACCTCTGTGCTGGATCAAAACAGGCTTAAAAAATTCCAATATTTCTAACAAAATTAATAAAAACTAGGATTCCTCCCACGGGGAAAACAAAACAAAACCAAAAATACCCAAATCAAACAACCTTATCAATATTTTAAAGAATAAATGCAAAACCAGAACAACAAATCTTTTGATGAAAGTACAAACCATATTGTATTAATCAGTATTTTCTGCTTGCTGCCTTTGCAGACTTGGTACCTGCAATTATCTCAAGTTTTGCTTACATACACACCGTTATTCTTTCTCATTAACGTCACCAATGTCTGCTTGAATTCCTTGCAAGCAGAAAGACAAAGTGTCAGCGTGCAGCAAGTGCAAAGAGTACTTGTCACCATGGCTAAGTGTTAACGTAAATCAGCAGAGTTAATATGTAAGCTTATCTGATGGCTTCAAATGTGAATGAAGTCCTAGCTGGACATACTGCTGCAGATCAGCTTGCCCAATTCTTGCATTTGGCCAGAACACAAAGGAAGAAAAGAATTTTCCCACTTGATATTTCTTTTTTTTTTCAGTGAAAGGTCAGATACAGCCCACGTTCCTTTCTCTGTTTCTAGCCTTTAGAGGCTGAGGGGCTCTGGCAGTCACAGCAGAACAGGCGTTTCTTTAGTAAAAGCAAAGAGGAATCTTTTCTTGGGTTTTAATGGACTGACAAAAGACAGCAGAGCAACCTGGACTGTAGGCATGCATACTGGTAAATGGTGTGAGAGAATTTATTTTTCTGTGCAGCTCACTGGGCTTTGAGAGTGGCAACGTTAGTTCTGAGAACTGACTTTAAGGGAATTGTATCACCCTTGATCACAATATGTTTCCTACTGATCTCAATGTACGACTTTAGACACCTAAAGGTAAATATTTGTATGTATTTTATGCAATTATAAAGGTGTTACAACCACAATTTCACTTTTTCCTCAAGAAAAAGCATTTTTACCACATAAATCACATGTCCTTTAAATGTAGGTTTCTGTTCTGGGTGCCACAATTCATAGTTAGGAAACCTCATTATTAATGAACCTGGTCAAGCATCCAGTGCTGGGAGGCATGGGAGGGAGGAAAAAATGCTGGCTACAAGCAGCACTGAAGTAGGACAATGAATGCTGAAGGGGCAGCTGCAGTGCCTACAAAGCATTTTACTATTAATATGTGCCACAACAAAGACCTGGGTACACAGGTCTTTTCCATCTTCCCAGCTGGAATGTCAGATACAGGTTTAACAGGATGTTAAACCAGCAGAGTCAAAGGCTTAACCAGGACAAAATCTGGGCCATTCATACAAGGCAGATAAAGCCAGTGTCAGATGATTTTGTTTCTTAGAGGAAGGCACTGCCACAAGGTATATTCAGGAGAGCTTTTTATTGCTTGTAACTCTGCCTTGGGTTATGTCACCCAAGCTGACAGGGAGCTTGAGCTGTTTTATTTTTCAAACCACATCTCTGAGTACTAATTACATATTCTGCAAACTATACATTATATTTCAAACTCATTATACTCTGTATGCAAATCTCAGAACTTTGCCTATGCCTATGCCATACTTTTCCTACTTTGATCTGTCCAGATTGCAACTGTCCACTCCCAAAAAAGTTGGTTTGGCAGGCGGAAATGAGCATTTCTATCTTTTGGTTAAGGAGGAACATAGGTGTAATGCAGTAGGAAAGTGGTTGGTTTGGCTTTTATTTCTGTCCATGCAGCAGGATTGAATCAATGCTGTGTTCCTTAAGCAGTGTAGTGTTACACAATGTAGTGTAGACTTTGGGTATAGAATATTGAAAAGAGACAAACATAGGCAGGGAAGTTAATTCTGGTGATATATGGATCAGGCTTCCACACACAGAGTGAATTTTACACATATGTGTATTTACATTTAAGCTGATCCCATGAAACATATCAAAACCTCATATTACATGACACCATAGGTATTATGGTGTCCAATATTTACCCAAAAGCAAGCAGAATCTTCTGACATCTCCTGAAATCTTAAGAGAACATTTAATTGTTCTAATCAAGCTATTAATTTGGTACTTTAAAAGCTGCTACAGTATAGTTTTTGAGATAAATGTTCCAGCTGCTTCCTTGTTTCAGTGGAATCAGTAGGAGACAATGACAAGCATCACTGGTTTTGTTGCCTCAGGACTCAGTTGACCACTGTCATCACAAAGGTCAGTCTGGATTTCTTCTGTTTGTAGCATTCTTTTTGCCGTTTATACAGGTATCGAAAATGAAGGAAGAGGGGCAAAGTATTAATTGCTTTCTGCACAGTTGATAAGGAAGTAGAAACTGCAGAAAGGTCTTTCCCAGACATCCTGCTAGGTAACTGGCCACCCACACTGCAGTCCTGCTTAAGATCTTCCTTCCTATCCTTGTTTAATCAAGGAAATAGGACAGTAGGATATATATTTCTAGTTACATTCAACACAGTATCATCTCTGTTGCCAGTGAAAACTAGAAATACATGGGAAAACAAGTTCTGCTCAGGCATTAGGCTCAGGCTACAGTGCATGAGATAAGTGGGAGGAAATGTGTCTAGGACCTAGTGCCATTCCACTTGATGGGAACAGCTCCAGAACTTCCTCTGCATTGAGACTGCCTGCCTCATTGCACTCAGCACACCACCATTAAATAAGGGGAGAAACAGACCTGTTCACACAGGAGGCAAAGGATTCAAAACCCATCTGTGTATTTACAGCTATGCAAGTGGCTGACTGAACAACCCATCTGTGAAAAGCAGAGGTTTCTGTTTCTAGCTGCTCCTTATTCCCCACTAAATAAAATCTGAGGCATCTTTGTCACTTCATTTATTACAGTTAGTCACCTTAGTAACCAATAAAGTTCAGACTGAGTTCCATGGAACTGGTAGGACTTAAATGAAACAAAGAAACAAGGAAAACAAAGAAATTCTTTGTATTTCAGATGCTTTACAGTTTCTGTGTGTTTGTAAAAGCAAAAGAATCCCTTAACACTGAAAATAGTAGTTAAGGCCATTATTTTAATGTGTCCAGCAGTCCTATTTATGAGCAATAAACAGAGATGGTATGTACATTAAAAACCCAGGAATAGTTTCTGTCACAGGCCTTTTACAGCCTGAATTATAAAGGGAGGAGCAGGCATAGAAGTACAGTTGGAGAAACAAGCAGACACAGCAACTCTCTGTCTCTTGACAAATTCCTTGTATAGGCTATATAGATTGCAACAAAGGGTTTTCAGGAGAATCCTGAAGAGGAAAGATTTGCACAAGTTTGTAGAGTGATTTCCAAGATGTGGGAACAAGTTTGGAAATATAACTCCTAGGTGTCATAACCTGCTAGATATAGTTTTTGAAAGGAAGAGTCATCAAGTCAGTAATTAATGAGAGGTGGTCCTCAAGATCACTGTATTACAGAATCAGTGAGGTGGGAAGTGTTCTCTTGAGGTCATCTAGTCTAAAACCCCTGTTCAAGCAGAGTCAGTGAGAGTGGTTTGCTCAGGATGATGTCCAGGTGGATTTTGAACACCTCCAGGAACGCAGCCTCCACAACCTCTCTAGGCAACCTGTTCCAGACTTAGAATAAGAAAGTTTTTTCTGATTTTTGAACTAATTTTGTTGTATTTCATTATGTTTCCATTGCCTCTTTTCCTATCATTTGATAGTGCTGAGAAGAGTCTGAGAAGAGGTGTGATGGTCTGTGAAATGCTACAAAGATGAAAGAACCTGTTTCTATTTCTGTGTTAGAAGGAAAGAAGAATGGTAAAACATATTTCAGATGAACACAGGTCATAGGAGAGCAAGCTGTATGAATAGAAATGAATGGAACAAGAAATACTTGTCCATGGCAGGATTCTAATGTGAGATGTTAGAGCTGCTGAGATGTGAGAACTCAGAGAAAGATGTTAGCTATATGAATAGACTGAAAGACTATCCCTTCAGGAAGAAGTCTGGACCATACAGCAGAAAAGCACGTTAGCTTTTGATCCATCTGATATAAATGAAGTTGTGAATGCACTTGCCTATTCTTCTGCTATGAAATCCACTGTATAAATTGAAGGTGGTTTGGATCCAGCTACGTGATCTGACATGGTAGAGCTACAGGATCTCTGACATACAGCATTGTCTTCTATTCACTGACTGCTTGCTGTCCAAGTCACTTTGGCTTGCTCTTTCCAGCTCACCAGTGAATTGTTGTACTGCCTCCTGCATCAAGCACAGCCTGTGAGCATACGGTAGGAAGCCAGATGCCTTCAGGTTACTTCCTATCCTGGAATATGCATCAGCTTCACATGGTATACTTAACCACTTTGAACACCTGGGAGTATTAAAATCTGAGATTAATTTAAGATTAAATTAGCATCAAGACTATTCATATATATGTATATGTATGTGCATGTCTGAGTATTTGTAAATATATGCATTCATGTTGATGAGTGTAACAATGTATCACATATTAAAATAACTTTTACATATTGAAATAGATTTTTTAGATATTCTTATCTTAGTATTGATGAAACTCATTAGGCTCTTTTGACATTATTTCTTTATTATCCTCACTCCCAAGTTGCTTTTAAATGCAATCTGTTTTCTCTCTATATTGCTGTTTAGCTGACTAATTATACCTCATCTTTTTTTCCCTGGAAATTGCTGATCAAGGGCTAAAGCACTAAAAAAAGTGAAAGTAAGAATGTCTCCCCTACACAGGACTTCATTCATTTGCTGCAAGTGATCTTTTTATTGTAGACAA
>VWYI01046918.1:0-59462 GCA_013399455.1 Anthoscopus minutus
ATAAAGTCTCACTCATTATGAGACACTATATTGCAAAGTGTTTGTGTTGTATCAAAGTCCATAATGGCACATGGGTTTAGACTGGAAATTCTTTATTCCTGTGTCTCATTTGCAAACCTCTGGATTTGGGTTTTTCATTGGGGTTTGTTGTTTTTTTTTAATGCAGAAGGGAAAAGTGTCAAAGACCTTCCCTTTGCAAACTCTCCTAAGTCCAGTAAGGTTCAAGCCTGGCCAGTCCAGACCTGTTAGGTTGCAAAAGACAAAGGAAAATTAATGTCTGGGTTTGGTGCAAAGATTCTGGCTTGATGTGCCTGCACAATCTAATCTTGAAAACAGTAATGTTGAAAAAGGAATAGGATAAGAACACATTCTATAATATTTGTGCTACCTGATAGTTTATGTGCCAGGTATTTAGACTGAGGTCACAAAATACCAGCTTTTAAATTGGAGACAGCTTGGTGCAAATGCCAGTGAAAAAAAGTCAAGCAGAAAATAACATTAAATAATTACTGTGAAATAAAAAGACTATTTTGAAGTTGTAATTGAGTTTGATGTGTTATGATTATGTTATTGGTAGCAGTTCATGGCTCATCCAACGTTATTATTGCAGAATCGATGTTTTCATTTAATGTTTTCTGGATCGTTATTGTCATCTGTGGTGCTTAATTGAATCAAACACAAGATTCACTTGGAATAGATGCAGATACAAAGTACTAAATTTCTCGGAGGAAGAATGTTTTCACTTTGTTTAACCCAAAGCATTACTTTATTTGCAAACATAATTGATACTGGTTTGAAGAGCATTCCTGGAGTACATTAAGCAAGGCAGCCATAACAACAGTATTAGATTTATGGCAGATGAGAGTAAATGGTGCACTATTAACTGTAATAGATTCTGGACAATAAATACACCGCCACATCCCACTGGATAGGATGGAGAGACTTATTAATGAATGACTCGTTAGATGTGCATTGTATGAAAGGAAATAAGCCCTGTACTTTGAATTACCTCTTGATACGTAGCACAAAGTTGCAAATTTTGGCAGTTCTGGGCTGCAGGGTAAATCCCAGATCTCAGCCCCCAGTAAAGTTGTGGACTTGGTGTCCAAGCCCAGCACTGAAAGTGGAAGCAGAATGCTGAGTTTGGTGGAGGATCCATCAAACCTCACCTACATGCCACCATGAGCTTCACCTGTGGAGGGAACTGCACATTTTAAATCCTTGCTCAACCCAAAGTGAGGTGTGACATCACCAAAAGCCACTGAATGTGGACCTTTCAATCTGTGTATGCAGGAAGGATAAAGAGATGCAACGCTGCACACATGAAAAGGGTTTTCTAACAGGGTGACTCAGAAGTGAGTACTGGAAAAAGAAATATCTGTCCTATGTGGAGAGAGAAAGTCACTGATAGTAAAAATAATCCCTTCAGAAGCAGGCAGCAGCGTGCTGTGCAGGTGGCAGGGAGAATATTTTTATTGAGACTATAAGGAATTTTCTGCAGGGTCTGTTGTTCTGTTGAAAACTCCTCTAGACTAAAGCACAGAGAGCCCCCAGCTGAGCCCTTGGTGTTGTTGTATTGCAAATACTGTATAAAAAGGAAAAGGCTCTTTTCCATTTAGTTTCATTACTTATATGTTGGCTGTATTGATGGTATGCAACTGTACTACAGGACCACTCTATGACTAGATGCTGTTTTTGGTTTTGACTTCAGCACACAAAAAATGTGTGTTCATTTTTACTGTGTCGGCATTGCACTTCTCCGACTATGTAAGGGGGCTTCAAAATTGATGTGCCTTGCACTTACAGCCACTTAGAGCCACTTCACAGAGCCATAGTAACATCAAGGAGCTTCAGTGCCTGGGAAAAGAAGATGCACAGGATTTTGCTAGGGTGGAAACTCTATCAGACTTTTATGCAATCAATTATCTTTGATTATGGAAATTTAAACCTCATTTACAGTGCAAAATCTGATGAATATACTTAAGTTCCTGTATCCTAAAAAAGGATTCATCCCAAACAAATTAACTACCCCTTTTCCTCATGGAAGGAAAGTCAAAGTGATGTTCTGGTGTCATGTTCCACAACTGAGTGTGAGCTCTACTCTTTTAGCAAAGACCAACCTGCATCATAAGGGCTTATTCTACCATCTGTGTTTGCATAAACTTCTGTTAACAAACAATATTGTTATTGGGGAGAAAATGAAATCTTTAGAACAGGTTTCTCTAAGGGAGCTGTCTGAATCCTTTGTGTTGCTTGAGAATGTATCTATAAAAAGGAATGTGAATTTGCAGGGTTTATTTAACAGTGAGATACAAAAGGGTTTATTTTATTACAATTCCTGCCATTCTAATGAACCGCTTGATAAGAAAGCATTAAAATGTAGTGCTGGATGGACTGTAAGTGAATATTTATTTGCCTTCTACCACTGCCACATAGATGAACCAACAATCTCAGGCTGGTACTTAGTGGTTAAGATGAACCGTTTAATTCGGTCTATGGCATTCTGCTGCCAATATTTTCTGAAGTGAAATCAGTTAAAAGAAAAACCCAATTGCAAGCATCCTTGCAGGACTATGACTGCTATTTTTGTAGCTTTTAATCACGTGCAGCCTGTCTCTCTGGCATGTATGAAGGGAGGGAAAATGTTGAACACAGATTTATCTATTTTGGAAAGCTTTTCTCTTCATTTCTGGACATAATGAAAGGCCTGATCTGTTGGTTAGAATTTTCCCATGTACTTTGACTTTTCTGACTGAAGGAAAAAGTGATCAGTCCAGGTACTTCTGAAGAATTATGTCAAATCTTTGTTCAACAGTTTCCCTTTCATGCTGAGCTCAGACACATTGCCCTCCATCTCTTACATTTTCTGCTCATATTAATCATTTCAGAGTAACTACTGCTTGTTCTGGTGTCACCAAACTGCAGCTCAAGGTGAGAATTAGTTAACTTGATGCTCTGGATTGCTCCATAAGGCAGATAGAATTTTTTTATTTACAGTTGGCTTTTGGGTTTTCTTGCTTTTTTAAAGTTTACTTTTTTTCCTTCTGATCAACCTCTATTTCCATTATTTCACGCTCTTGCAGATTAAGCCTCTAAACTTTCCATCCTGCAGTCACTTCCTGCACCAGTAGAAGTCTTGATCTACAAAGATGAACAATAGAAATGAAAAGACTGCTGATTCCATGAATAAATATAAACCCTAAGATGCCTTATTATCCCTGGAAAATATGTCCAAAAAGCTGTCTTTGGGTAATATTTGCAATATTTGCTGATAGTGTTCTCAGGACTGATGAAATCTGCCCCTTCTTGTTTCAAAAATTCTGATTTGCTCAACAGAGAATGCAGTGATGGGTGATGCAACTTTTCTCCAGCATAAGTTCATGTGTGAATGTGAAGCTTTGCAAGCTTTCCAAATGTAACACATTGCAGATCCTTCACAGGTAGAGCTGGGCACTGACCCAGGGCTTTTCAGAACATGCAGCTGACAGCCAAGCCTGATCTGAGCACATGGTATGGATCCCCTGCTGCCCACCTTGCTGGGTGGGTTCTAAGTGCTTCTGCAACTCCTCCTGTAACCAGGGTAGGATAACAGCAAGCTAGGGGAGAAGTGGGCTCAGTTTTTGTCTCTTTGTGGACTTTGGTGTTGTATTAAAGCATATGCAGGCAGTCACATGCACCAACTGTATCTGATTTTTATGTGTGTCCATATGATGGGCATATTTCATATGTACATTTGCATGAATTTTGAGAGGTATGTAAATGAGACATGCATTAATTATCTCTGACAAGAAAATGGCTTGCCCTGCTCACTTAGGTGATTTCCTAAGGGTTTTTTATTCGGGGCAAAAAGTCTACATTCCTGCATAGCTTTGTGCGACCCTGTTATGGAACTTTCTGTTTCAAAATATCTCAAATTCTCTTCTTTGTGCTATTTTCTAAACTAAATGAAATCAAAGATTTTTATTGGTTTTTGTACAAGAATTCAGAGGTTCAAAGCTGTAGGCTACTTTGAAATGTTTGTGTAATTATTTCTACTTTGCTGTCTTTAGAATATGGTAAAATTGAAAGGTCAGAGATACCAAATCAAACAATAATGTAGGGAAAACTGTGTTGGAGACAAGCTCACTAGTGAGTATAATAGAAAAATACATTTTTTGTTTGGGGTTGAATGTGGGAACCATGATTAAGCACATCAGAGTACCTGTGCAACATTCTGGGGATGCTGTACTGTATTTTATTCATACTCACAAAAAAAGAGTGAAGCTCTGTAAAACTGTGTTGGGGCAATCTCAAATACTGAGTCACAGTGTGTTAAACTGAGGTCCTCAGTCCCTCAGTGAATGCTGCTCAGCATTCCTAGGACCCTTCAGCAAATCTAAGACATCCAGAGCCATTCCCTGTGCCTCAGCCTGGCTGTCAGACCTCAAAGGAACAAAAATCTCCGATGGGAAGGCAAAGGGAGCAGTCTTGGCAAGAGGCTTTTTCATGCTCCCTGAACATTTTGGACATCCCATCTCTGCTGCTTCTGATCTTGTGCCACTGACAGCCACAGCCTTTTGAGGACTGTCCCTGTTTCCAGTGGGACAGAGTGGGCAAGGTTGAGGCACCCTTTGTCATTTCAAGTAGAGATGTGAGGGTTTCACATCTCCCCACCTGCAGGACATCATGGGCTGTGAATCTGCCCTTGCTCCTGCTCCACCTGAGTGCCCAGGGTAGCATTGCTGAATACCTGCTAAGTCTCTGTAATTAATAAACATTACCAATGCTAAATAAAGGATGTCTTATCCCCTTTTAGAGGTCTTTTGCTGTGCTCAGATCCCTGCTGTTCTCCTGTAAGATGTATGGGATATATAGACGTTATGCATCTCTTCTGCATGAATTTTCTTGTGTTACAGGTAGATCAAATAAATGCATGAGAACAGTACTTCACCACCACATTACTTGAATTATTTATTATATTTAGGTTTGCATTTGGGCAGTCATATATTGTACGTGTTTGTACATCGTGCTGTAAGGTTTTCACCTTATTTACTGTGTTATCTGGTTACGAGTTGGGAATCTGGTTTGGTGCAGTATCCTCAGAGCTGAAGTGTACCCCTCTGAAGCAGATAAAACAATGACAAAGTACTAGCATGCTTCTGAAAAGGAAAGCTCTCTGAGGTGGCGCAAATGGCATCAAACCATCATCAAAACTGCTGATCGGTTTTTTAAAAAAAATTAGAGAAGGGCATTGTTATGGTTTCTGTTTGCTTTATCACAATAGAAGTAACTCTTGAGGTTACAATAGTAAAAAGCCAATTCTGTTCAGGTCCTTTACCTATTTTAGTAAACACACATTTTCACCTCTGTGTCGGTGGTTCCGGGTAGACCTTTCCAGTTGGCCCATTTTCCATAAATTGCATTTCCACTAGAGGGCATTCAACATACCAGTAACGCCTTTTGTCTGTCCTCTGTACTGTGCAAGACCTGCAGCCCAGAAAGGTGAATGCAGGGTGGGTACTGAGGCACAGAGAGGGAAATTGAGTGAGGTGACATAAATCTGTGCATTACTTGCTTTATCTGCTCTGTCGAGTTTTGCCCAAGTGTTGTTTTCTGCCTCCTCCTTCCACCTTCAGACTTGAGAACAGGGATCTGAAAACATTGTGGGTTTGCCTTCTCCAAAAATAAAGACATGAAGCAGACAGGAAGGGCTTTGGGTCCCTTTGTGCCTCTTTTAGAGAAGACAAGTGTTGGCAGTGTTTTCATTGTTCAAACTCTTGAGGAGGTTATTTTAGGTTGGTGGAAAAGCTTATCTACCACAGAGCTAGCAGGAATGCAGCAACATATGCTTACCACAACAGATTTGATCCCAAAAGGACTAGAAACACTTGATAAAAAACACACCAGCATGCAAATCCTCAGAGCCATCCCCACCAGAAACTGAGGGCAGTGGTCACTACAACCTATCCAGCTCCCAAGAGCCCATTGGGGAGGCAGTGAACACCAGAGAAAACACCAGTGCAGGTGGCAGAGGTGACATCTTTGCACCTCTTGGCATTGTTTGGGAATATCTGAGAGAAGTTATGAGGCCAACATGGTGTTCAGTAGGTCACCACTCCTCAGGGTTACACCCTCTGCTCGAGGTGATGGCAGTCCCAAGGAGATCCTCTCCAAATGCCCAAAGTTGGGCTCAGCCTGCAGGATCCACATGTCAGGTTTTATGATCAGAAACTGAGGCTGTTTGGTCTTTATGCTTCCATAACCTGTGACACCTCAGAGGTTGTCGTGGTATAACTTCCAAGTCTGAGACATCTTTGATGAAAGTATGTTTCACACAGTGTCATTATTTGGCCTTACTATTAAAAGTGTATGGCTCATGTTGTGAATAGTTTTTGATTTTTTTTTTCTCTTTTTCTTAAAGCTGATATAAAAGTAAATGAAAAATAACAACCATTGCAATGAAAAGTGTACTTCATAAAACAAATGCTTAAAAAGCCACTTGCTCCAGCTGCAGCTTTTATGTATGAGGATCTCTCAGGCAATGTATGTGCTTACATAAGAAGTCTTTCACAACATTTACATTTAAACTAGTCATCATCTTATATGCAGATCATTTATTCATCCCATAAATGACTTTGGAGCTAAAAATGAAGATGAGGCCCTCTCTTTTCCAAACAGTAGGCTGCTAAACAGCCTAATATGTTTGCAGATGTTGTTAAGATGGGGATTCTCTGACAGTGCTTTGAGGAGGGGCGTTATTTTCTCATCCCTGGTGATGTCTTTTACACTTTCTGACATGGATATTTCAGTTGCAAAATATATGTTGTGGTTTTTCAGTAAATTTATGTTGAAAGACACGGAGGGAGGGAGGGAGGGAGGGAGGGAAGGAAGGAAGGAAGGAAGGAAGGAAGGAAGGAAGGAAGGAAGGAAATTCTTTCACTCCTAAAACATAGTTTTACAGTTAAAAAGAACACACACTGAGTCAATAAGGAAAGAATTCAGCTTCTATCTAGAAATAACCAGGAGGTGTGGGGAGAAAATGTCAGTTAATATTGATCCCTAAGAGCACAGGGAGGAACACTAAGCCAGACTGTGAGGAGGCAAACTTTGAAAAAGCAATTTGGAGACCATTCACAGCTGGCACTGAAGTTGGGGCCTCAGAAGTCTCTCTCACATGGATAAACAAGTGAGAAAGAGGCATCTGTTGCATTGCAGCTGCCAAGGTCACACCAGCAGGGGCAGGCAGAGGAGCAGAGAAAAGTCAGCAACAGGGTCTGTATTCCTTGCAGGGATAACTCAGCGTCAAACAATTGTGGCACTGCTCATCCCCTGCCTTTGATGATGTATTAAAATGGATACACTGACTCAGAAAATAACCCCACAGTGGATTAAAAGTAATGTTTTTGAACGGTAACTACTTCAATAGAAAAGTCTGACTGCCAATACACACACTTGATCTTTAGGGTAGGCTAACCAAAGTGGGTGCGGAATCCAGAAGTGAGAAGGGCACAAGCACCTCCTGCATCCCCCAGAGTCATACTCCAATTCAGGCAGGAAAGTGCTATGCAAAACAGCTCTAGCTGTGCATGAAAGAGCAGACTTCTTCACAGCTTGCATGCCTCTGTTGTCTTATTTGTTTACCATGAACTGTGGGGTCCTGGAACTTGAAGCAGCAGCGAGAAATGGGAAGCAGCAGAATACTGTGCTTCAAAGCAACCTGTTATAATAATTTTAAACCACTTTCTCCTGCTCAAGATTAAAAAACAAAAAAAGAAAAAAAGAAGAAAAAGCAGCTTAGTGAGGCTTTGGTAATGGACAAATAGTAACTACACTGTGGGACTATTTTGCAGACACACAAGTTGCTCTTGCAATGCCCATTGTCTCTGTGTCCCCTGCTGCCACATACCTGCTGTCTCAGATAGCAGGAGTTCTCATGCTTGTAGGAACATTTTGAAGTGTATCCCCTGTAGGAACATATATTCACACAAATGACTAATTAATGGCATTGACTGAATAAACTGGATTTAATCTGTTAAATGAAAATAGCACACCGGATTGCTTTCTTAATGATTTTGGTCATGCGTAATGGAAACGTGATGTATTTTTAACTGTATCTATATTCATATATAACTATATTCTGTTATTGCCTCGAGTCCTTTCACAGAACCTTTGAAATGGTGAAAATCATCCATTTGAGTGGATCCCCATGACAGAGAGGTCCTCACTGGAGCCTCTGAAAATCCCTCTGGACATAGAGACTCTCCCACGACCAACCCTTGGTAGAGCCAACATATTGGAGAAAACCACAGAGGGGCAACAGTAGCAGGGCCAATGCAAAATAAAGCTAATTAGTGCCTATCCTTAAAGGCCAAAGATTTCTTTGTTTTATAATAAAATTAGTTTTGGGATGCCCGTTGACAAACTGAGAAATCTTGCCAAAGCTAAGCATTAATTTACAACAACACTAAAGTGGTTTTTTTGGTCTTCTAATAGGAGCTGTTATGAGAAGCAGTGCTGGGAATGGTGTGTAGGCAACAGGGATGCTCTGCAGCCTTTGTAGGAGTAAGGCTGATGTCAGCTGATCTCCCACTAAGTGTTTCCAATTCCAAATTCCAACTGGGGACTTTGCTGTGCAATAATGTGATATTAGTGTTGTCACCTTCTTGGAGAGGGGCAGGGCACAAAATGTGCTTTCTGAACAAAACAAAATTAAATTCTCCTTCTCCAAAGCCCATTCGGATGAGCACAGAACAGAAATCTCCAGAATGAACAGCCAGAATATCAGCCTGTTTCTGAAGCATCCAAAGCATAAACTCCTGAAAAAAAGAGTTTCTAACCATGCAGCACTCATGGGTTTACAGCTTTCTGTTCTTCTTTGTATGAGGAGTCCTGGAGGGAGCTCCAGAGGGATCTGCAGAGGAGGACACAGCCCCCTCTGACTCTCTGCATCTGAGCCAGGTCCAGAAGGAGAGGGGCTGTGCCATTGCTTTTTGTGTGGGTGAGATGCTGGCCCTGTGACTGAGGAGGGGTAACTGGTCACCAGCATGCCCTAGCACATTTTGGGACCATGAACATCTTGATTTTTACAGACCCTTCCCTCTCGTTTCTCTGAATTTCCCTATGGAAATTGGAATGGAGGTGCAATAGGGCACTGAAGGTATTTTTTTATTGAAAAGGTAATTTATCAGTCTTGGAAATTGAGTGGATTTACCTCTTCTGGTACCACATACTGCTGGTCTTAGAAGAACATTGTTCAGGGAGACCTTCTCACACCAGTGCTGCAGGAGATGCCAGCCTTGTGTCCCCACACCCCCTCACCCTGCTGCCTCCACACCTTGGAAAGCAGCACCAATGCACACTGAGCACTGCTCCCCTTGCATCCTGTGGGCCACTTTTGACCAACCTTTCAATGACTGAATGCTAAAATCCATGGCTGCAAAATTTTTAAAAGCTTATCTCACCTTTCTCATAGTTGTTGCCTGTGCTGGCAGAGTCTGTTTCTCTTCCTGAATTGTCTTTAAAACATCTACTACCTACATAACTGTCTTAAAAACCTGTAGCCCTTATATCTTTTCCTTTTTAACATACCTCTGGGTATATTTTTCTCTAGCCATGTGCTTTCCTGGGCCTTGTGTCCTTCCTGAACCAAGAGCAAATCAGCCAAACCAGTAGGAACTGTCAGCAAATGTGAATCTCAGAAGGGCTGGATGTGCAAAACCAGATTTTGTGGTGTGTTCTGCTGGGGGTAACACATTACTGCACCCCAAATACTAATGATTCTAATGGCTTAGACCCCCCAAAATTTCAGACACATAGCTCTCCATGGGATCTGGTCATTATCTGGAGAAGGGAGTACATTAGCAGACTGTTCAAATGTATGGTTAATCAAGTAGAATTACTCTTTACCCACTTTGCCCACTGGCTTCAACTTTCTTGATGTGGCAATGAAAGGCAAATAAATAACCCAGTGTGATATAGCTAAAACTCCAGGTTTCAATGGAGCAGAAGGGTTCTGCATCCAATAATTGTACCTGCTGCTGCTGCAGGCTTGTCACTGCTCTTAGTCTGTGCTCCCTGGAACAGATGTGTGCAGCTGGAGGGCTCACTGTGAGCACAGGCTGCTGTTGGGTCTGGCCTCTGTAACACACAGGGAATAGGAATGCTCTTCACTGACTACTGAAAGCCCATTGCTGCTTGCCTTGGAGGAGCTGCTCTGAATCCAGACACCTCTACCCCCATTGAAGGGCAGAATCAAGGATGGCCTTGTACCCTGATCTGCTTAAAAATATTTGGGAGCAGCAACAAACTACTCCTTTTGCTATCATGCGTTGGTTGCTGTAATGCTTCATCATAAAAAAAGCTTGTTGTGCTTTAGCTCGTAGGAGTTCACCAGTCTTTGTGGTGATGACAGTTTGAGCTTTTGTTCCACCTTATCCTCCAAAGCCATTGGAACATTAATTCTTCTTTGCAGTGTTCAAGGTTTTCAACAATCTTTGAGCAGGAAGAAGCTTTGTGGTGACTTTGTGAACTCCAGGGAGAATTTTAAGAATGATCCAAGACCACATTCTTGTTCCTGCCAGTCTCGGGAGAATGAAGCACTTTCCTTCTAAGAGAAAATGCTCTAGGACATGTGTGACTAATTTGTTACAAGGTAATTAAAAATTATCTGTATTACTGCAGTGCTGCATGATTTTGTTGAAACAAGCACTCTGGGTGAAGATGAGTTGAGCAGCTGGAACAGGTCCTTTCACTTGGTTCCTCTCCTGATGGGAGGGAGTTGGCAGTCTGTCCTGCTGTGGGGCCTGAGCAGGTAATTGCTGTCAGTCATAGGGACGGCATTTGTGTGACTGTAGCTGGCACTTTGAACCTGCATCCTGATTAATGAGGAGAGCTGGCTGTGCTCACAGGGGGCTCCTCAGCTGTCCCAATGGTGGCACGGGGTGGACTACATGGATTGATGGAGGATGCTCACGATAGGGATGCAGTTTGTGTGGGCAGGGAGTCTGGAGATTGACACCTTCACATGGCATGGGCAGGGAGTGGAAACAAACCTTTTCCAGTTATGGGTAGTAGAGGCTGAAGAGCCTGTTGTATATTTGACTCTGGCAGGGAGGTGCAACCTGCTCCCTGTATCCCTGTGAGCAGCTGGGGTGCTGTGGAGAGGGATGGATGGGAAGGTCGAACTCCCAGGGTCCTTGTTTGCCAGTGTCCCCTGCCATGCCCCAAATGGGACTGTCTGGGACCCATCCTTCTGCCTGCTGGGTTTGGCAGATAGAGATTCATGTCCTTTGATAGGAGTGGATTAATCTTTCATCAGTGATGACTCAGACAAGAAACAGTGTTGGTACCCTCACATGCTGAGAGGTCAGGAGGGACAGCCAGAGCCCTGCTAATGTGTCAGGAGATTATTCTCTGCCTGTGACTAATGAGCATTTCTGAATGGCAGTGGCCACTGCTCCCTCCTCCGGTGTCTCCTCAGGAGGTGTTTGGCAACCTCAGAACCCTTTGGACTGAGGAAGGAGGGTGACAGAGAACTTGAGGATGTCATTGCCCCTGCTGCCACATCCTCAGGCAGTGAGTAGCTGGTGGCCATCTGAGGGGATGGGACATCCTGCCCTGGTCAGGGGTGACAAGGAGGTACTGCCAGGCAGAGAGACCACGGTGTTTCAGAAACACTGGGGTAGCTGTGCCAGGCACTGGGAAATGCAGTCAGAGCAGAAGCCTCCTAATGTATCCACGTAATGAGGCCCAGCCATGTGCATTTGCATAGCTAACTGCTGGACTAATTAGCACTATTGACTTCTTATGTGTCCAACAACAAGCTTAGTGGGAAAAAAAAATCTGCATTGTAAGGGAGAGTGGCCATTTCCAGAGAAACAGTAAAAACTGTGTCTTAAGTTGTTAACTGTGAAAGAATTGAATCTGCATGGGGAGGGCATGCAGGGCAATTAAGTTTAGCGATTGCCAGTGTAGGTACTGAGGGGTCAGGGATACAGCGAATGGCCCATGTTTTAAAAAGGGATCTATTTTGCAGAAATTTCCAGCATGTAAAGCGGGGGAGTAAAAAAAAAAACAAAAAAAATAAAAAACAACTAGATAAACAGCAAAAATCCCACAACAAAGAAAAACCCCAAAACCAACACACCAATTCCAAATACAGTTTTGTTTCATTTCAATTCCTCTTGGAAAGAAAAATAGCAGAAGTATGGAGTAAAGCAAGCCTTTATTACCACTCACAACAGGTAGAAAAGTAGACCAAGCCAATTGGAAAATTCAAACTGATCCACTTATATAAAATCTTGAAAACAATTCTGTTCTGATGGTTGGGGGAAAATGTATGAACAATAACCTCACTATAAACATTTAGAAAACATTGTGACTTAAACTATGGGGACTAAAGAGATGGAATTGTAATGTAAGCTAGGACTGTGTCAGAGCATAATCCAGCAAGAAATCAACACAGGCTGTTAGATTTGAATGCAAATTATTGCTTCTTGTTAGAGAGCTGCTATTCACTTTATTTATTTATTTATTTCAAATGAGCTGTTGCCTGGATTGTGGCACCTGGGAGAAGGCAAGGCTGTCCAGTTTACTACCAGCACAATTCTGTGTTGCTGATCTTTCATATAATGATTCCTATGAACTCCTGTGAATGTCATGGTGAAAATGCAGAAGCACTCAGGGAGTCTGAGTGTGTACATACCTTTAGGAAAACTTGGCCTGCTGTTGATCTGTTCCTGAACCAAGGATCAAAATTATCCCAGGTGTAAGGAGACATTGACTGTAGTGGCATTGGTGAATGTGACCTTGTATAATGAATCCATGCTGTAAAGCTGAGGATCAAATGAGGCATAATCACTTCCCTGTCAGACGAATACTCTGATATTTCCTTTCCTTAGCAGACTCAGCAGCGATCCCAGTACCACGTGAGTGAGAGAACATTTCTCTTTACACAGCACTACAGCACTGAGGACAGCTCTGGGCTCCATCCTGGCTGTGCTGGGTAGGAGGTGAGGACGGCAGAAGCAGCAGCGTGGCATTTTCGTGCCACCTGGTGTGGGGGTGAGTGAGGGCTCGCCCCAGTCCCAAGCAAATCCCGAACAACCTCCATGCTGCTCTAAGGCTTGTCCAGCCGTGTGAGGGCCCCGCTACTCGCTCTGTGCCTTGTGCCCCGGCACACCCCGTGTCAGCCCGTGCTGGCAGCAAGGTGGGCGAGGGGGCTGGGAAGGCTCCTTTGACAGCTCTGCCGTGTCGGAGAGATCTCTGTTATGGCAGGGAAGCTGCAGGGAGCGAGCTACAGCAGCACGGAGCGGAGCAGGGAACGCGTGCTCGTGTGTCACCCTGCAACGTGACCTACATGGCAGCCACCACAGCAGGGGTGCACGGTGGCCCCCGTCACATCAGGGGCATGGAGGGGCTGCGGGGGGCCGGGGACGCGTTTCACCCCTCGGCAGTGAGGGGGCAGCTCCCCGGAGAGCGGCGGTGCTCGCTGCGCCCCATCGCTGGGAGCCTGCTCTCCTGGCAGCGCGCAGCATCCTCCAGAGCCGCGCTGGCAGCGGGGCAGCGCCTGCCCTTGACACGGCTCTGCTCCACTGCCGGGCACTGGCGGCGCCGGAGCCTCCGCAAGTTGGGAGAAGACAAGAGCGCGTCTGCCAGAAACTCCGCATGTGCGCGGCAGCGGCCCCCGGGGATGCGGGATCGGGCAGCGGCCCCCGAGGATGCGGGATCGGGCAGCGGCTCCCGGGGATGCGGGATGGGACAGCAGCCCCCGGGGATGCGGGATGGGGCAGCGGCCCCCTGGGATGCGGGATCGGGCAGCGGCCCCCGGGGCTCTGGGAGGGGGATGGATGAGTGCCGGCCGTGCACATCGCGGCGAGCGCCCAGGCAGCTCGGTCGGTGCATGCGCAAGGCGCGGGCGGCCGCCGTGGAGGTGGGGAGGGAGCGAGGACCACATCGCTGCCTCCGGCTCCGAGCTGCCAGTTGCTGGTTGCCAAGCAGTTATCATTGTTTCTGTGACGATTGCAGAGGCTGTTGCTAATTGAAGAAGCCCCCACAGCATCCTTTCTCTGCTTCTGCTTCTGCTTTTATTTTAGAGGCTCAAGGGGGAAGACAGCCAGACTAGTGCTTTTCTACATTGCATTTTTATTTATTTCTTTTTGTGGGGGTGGGAAATTTCTCAGCTGGTGATTAAGTGATGGACTAGTTACTCATCCGTATCCCTTTAGTCTTTGTGTGTGTGTGTGTGTGTGCGTGTATGTCTGAACACACAGACGAGCTTACACACACACACACACACGCACAGAGTAAAATCCTGTTTGCCACTGCAGTGGGCACAAATAGGTGAGCATGACTACAGCCAAGGAGCAAAATGCATCAGGGAAACAAGCCCAACAGCAAGACCAGGTAATGCTTATTTTCCTCAATTTCAAACAGATACAGATTTGCAATGCGTAGCTTTTGTGTTTCTTGTATGATTATTATGACTTTTTAAAAATCTTTTTGGTGTGTGTTCTTAAAATTGCCAACTGAGTCACCCGCCAGTGGCAGGAGGAAAGTGCTGTGTAGCTGGGTTCAAGGTCTGCTTTCTCGGTATGTGTGGAGACTTGGGGGGGAAGCTGAAATTGTGCTATTTTTAACAGATTTTACCTCTTGCTGAAGGCTATAGAGGTTTGTTCTCTAACTTGTTCCTTACATGTGTGCTGAGAGGGGGGAGTATGTTGGGATGGAGGCCCTTTCTCACTGGAGGAAGGGGGCAAGGTTGTTTAAAAGCCCCTCTGCAGACAGATATAAAATTGGAAGTCAGCTTCTGACTTTGTCATGCACTTCCAGTGAATTTTTCTCACCTGGCATTGTCTTGGAGGGACTCTTCAGGGTACAGCGTATGCCCAGGCTGTGAATGAGCAAGCAGGGATGGCAGGGAGGGCAAAAGCAGCTGCAAGTAGGTAAAACTCCTACGGGCTTTGGGGGAAATTGCTGTGCTCACAGCAGATCTGAACTCGGTTAATTTCTTTATCTTGGTAGGTGCTTTATGTGTTTCTGTAGAGGTAGAAAGTTAAAGACTTTATTTTCTCTGTCAGACATGTATTTTGGAGGATATTCCTCTCTGCCTGCACTTACCAGGATGGAATGGAGTCAAAACTTCCCCTGTCTAGAAAGCAGCGGGTAGCAGAAAGAAAAGGGCTGGATCCTCAGCTGCAAAGGATGGGCAGAGTTAAAAAGTGGTGGCATAAGGGAAAGTCTGGTTGCAGTCTCGGAGTTTCAGCTAAGGCTGGTGAAGGTTCCTGGGCTCTGGAGGCACTGGCAGATCAACAGCTCCATTCTCCTCATCCCCACCTTCCTCTCCCCATGCCCAGGCTGTGCCTGGGGCACCGTGGTGGAGCCCAGACGCTCCAGTTCTTCAGTTTTAAATCCTTTCCTTAGACATTGGAAGTTCTCCACTTTACTCTTTGGTTAGGACAGCACAGGAGGATAATTTAAACAGATCTCTCAGGGCACAAATTAATTCTTAAAATAGTTCTTCATGGTGTGATAAGGCCAAGAGCCTCACATATTGTTTTTCTTTTTTTTTTTCTTGGTACAGTGTTTTAGGGAAGGGAAGAGCATGGAAGACACTAAGCACCACAAATAGCATCATATAATCTGCATTTTCAGGGTGACATTATACCAGTGACCAAAACAGGCAGGCTCAATGGTTCAGAGAAAACAAGAAGAAAACAATTTTGATATTTGGGGTTAAGAAACTATGTCTTCATCTTACCCTGAAAGTGGTGGACTTTTCTTGTCTCTTCAGTGCTTTTGGAATATATATTTTTGTAACTGTTTGCTGCAGGTTAAAAGTCTACCTGTGTTTCTGGGAGGCAGAGGTTTATAAGTGCCTTTTCTGAACAAAGAAGGTTATGGGCTATCCCTCCTTCTTAAAGCTGTGTAAAAGTGTTGGGTTTCGTGAGTCAAGAAGTATATATTGTCTTTTTATAAAGCAGATGTGGTTTTGTTTTAAGTAGTGTTACCTGCTTAATGCCATTTTGCTGTTGGCATGCCATGTTTTTGCTAGTTTGGTCTTCCTGCATGAGGTACAAAATGCTCAGAATAGGTCTTTAGTATATGCAGGATTTTGATTGAGTATATTCTATAACTGGCTGAATTGCAATTATACCCATATGGTACACTTAAATATTCTGGAAGTACGTGCTCTCTCAGCTCTGCCCTAGTGTGAGCATGAAATAGAAATATCAAGAATATATAAATATCAATCATATTGATGAATATTAATGTCTGAGTCTGTGAGCAACTTTGCTCACTCCCATCATTTCTTTTATTGTTTTCACAATACATTATTAGTAAAATGGCTTGACAGCAGGGGGTTGAATCCAATCTCTGTCTATTGATTTGAGTGCACTTTTATCTTCCAACACCAAAAGCAGATCTAAACCCTTATTTTATCTAAAACTGTTCATAACTGAAAAAAGACTCTATTCAAATTCTATTTCTAGCTGAAATTCTATTTCCAGGCTTATGCATATCAAGAATTACAGAGATTTTTTCCCTTGCTTAAAAGTGATCAAGAAACTGAAAAATGTAGCTTGGAGAAAAATTGAAGGCAAAGTGATGGTATGGCTGTAGAGGATTGAGTCTTTTTCAGTAGCAGCTGCTGCTGTCGTAAGAGATTTTGACCATCCCGTTTCTGTGTTCCTTGCTGTGACATTCCCTGGATCCAGAGGCAAGCAAGTGTCACAGTTGGCTTAAATCTGTGCTGTGTCCTATCATACTAACCCAAACAGAACCTGGCCATGAAAAGACACTGTAGGAACAGGGTGGGGAAAGTTTGAAAACATCTGCAGAAGCTTTGCAGGCATAAATTTAAAAATCTACTTTAGACTCGTATGTCTATATGCAAATGAAGTCATGTTCTGTCTTGAGATTTACAAAAATGATAATAATTAGAAAATGATTGGGATGTGGAGATAAGCAAAGCACTGCTGTAGCTGCTGAAGGCAGGCCATCCCTTTCTTCCTTAAGTAATTAAAAATGTTTCTATGCAATTTCTTTCTGATAACCAATGCTGCTCACCTCCATGCCAGTTAAACTGCTCAGAATTCCAATCATTTATCTCCTTGCTTATCTGTCTCATGGGTCTGAACTCTAAGTCTTTTGGACATCATGTACAGAAAACATTCTGTAAGTGATAAGTAATGCTGTCTGTTACTGTCAAGTTGTGATTGCTTGATCAAGATGTGAGTTGGATGTGGTTGCCTCTGTGCACTTGGCTGCTCCTGACACAGCTGTGGGTTCTTGTTCAGAGGGTTGGAGTTGGACACCGTGCAGTGCACCATTATCACAGCTGGCTTTCTGCTAGACCCAGTGCTCAGAAGTCCGTGGAAAAGACTGCAGGCACTGATAGACTCAGGATGTGGCTCAAGAGGACTGGAGAATCTTGTTCTCCTGCTCAGGGTTTGTTAGCTGCATGTGTGGATATGCCATTAAAACACTTTTCCATTAAAAAGGGGAAGAAAATAGCAGCAGCAGGTCAAGCACTCTGACAATGCTATTTACACAGGCTGAAGAACTCTGTGTTTTAACATAAGCCTGTAAATTTGTTATCTTAGTTTAGCCCAATTCTTGCTTTAATGGCCTTTGGGAATGCAAATAGCTCTGCAGTCATATATAAAGATAAGGAGGCTGATTTTTTAATGAAAATGTGATAACAGGCATAATGCTAAAATGAGACTTCTAAATATTTTAAAAAGTGAGTCAGCATATCAAGTATAACAGGATCACATATTCTCAAAGAACAATTTTTATAAAACATATTTAAAAGGTTGATTGGTTAATTGGGTATTTGAAGACTGAGGATAAGGATTGTTCTCATTTCTTTTGCTGCGCAGAGAACTGTCATGGGCTCATAGGGAAAAAGATCCTGTTCTGAAATGTGCTCATGTCCTAGACAAGGTTGTTAATGACTGCATGGAACTCCATGTAAAATACCAAAAAATAAGTGAGGAGACAAAATAGGTTGAGGGCTGCCTTATTGAAGTGGGCTCCATGGAGGAGTCGAATCAGATCAATAGAACAGTTCTGCTTATTAGCTGTCATTAAGGTAATCAATTCTGAATTTTACAGACCAGCTGGAATTCCAAATAAGAGGTATGGTGTCTTCAAGTGGAAAGAGAACACATTTTACTTGGAAAACCTAGGCCAAACTCAGGAATAAAATGATGGAAAGATTAATATTTCATGCTGCTAATGTTCCCCTGCCATTCTACTTCACAGAAATAGCCTGTAGTATCTTGAAGAGTGAGTACAGTTGGAGTATATAATATACTGTGCTGAAATGTGAAGTTACTTGTGTAACTTCATCCAATAAGAAAATAAGTGTGCACTTCAAATGCCTTATGCAGACATTCCCCCTGTGTTGCTTTAATTCAGGTAATTCTTGGATTCCTTTACCAAGGGATGTCAATCCCTGTGTGCCCTGCTGTCTTCCTGCAAGGTCATAAATATCTCTGTCATTGTGAGCTGAGTCCTGTTCTGTTACTTAATTCCCAGAGTAGATTAAATTAAAAAATATGGGTGTGCTCACATTGGGAAGTAGTGTGGACCCACCCAGTGAGAGTCAGAGAGATGATACTGAGGTCCCAAACACATATTTTTGCTTGGGTTATTATTTCAAACAAATTCCAGATTGATGTGCATGTTCTTGGGTAGTTGTTCAGCGTCTTCTCTCTAAGCATCATCTGAAATGAAGCCAGTTTCTGTACTCTGAGTCTACTATAAATTGTCAGTGGGAGCATGGTTGATGTCTACAACTGAGAGATTTGGTGAGTAGTGCAGTCCTGAAACGAACAAAAGGATTAGAAGTCAAACAAATGTAACTTGATGTGAGCTACCTTCCTGTATCCAAAGATATTCTCATATATGTATATACATTGTTTTTTCTTTGAGGTGTGACTTAAAATCACTCCAGCTCTTCTCTGCTCACTCGGCTGCTGTCCAGAAAATCACTGCCCCTGGGTACCAAATGTCTTGGCTGGTTCTACATGCTCTGCATGAAAGAATGCAACGATCCTGATTCCCTGTGACATCCTCATGTGCTCCCCACAGCACATGAGCAATACAAATTATGTCCAAAGAGTGCAGGATCTCTTCACATTGTAAACAGGCAGTGGTGTACAGAGGTTCAGGCATGAATTATAAGTTGTGAATTTTCTCTCTTGAAACAGGGAAGGGACTTTGCCCTTTTACTTGTTGATATATTTCTGTTGTATGCTAGATCACAAAGAGCCACTGCTGAATCCTCTTTTTTAGCAAGGTTTAAAGTTTCACATTGTAACTGAATGTTTGTAAGCAGATTGAGCTGTGAATTCACAAGAAAGCTCTGATTCACACTGCCATTATCTGGCACAGTCAGACTCCTCACTGCAGCATCCCAGTGGCACAGAATCCATGCAGAGGGATGGAATAGCACCATGAAATACCTCTGAGGTGCCCAGATCCAGCACTGGGCTGAAAGGAGCCTGGCCTGGAGCTGTTTGAACAGGTAGGAGTGAGTCTCCTGGGAGATGAGCTAATTTAGTGTGTTCTCTCAGTGAGTTGTGATAGCAGAGCTCCTGTGTTCCTGGATGGAGCTGAAAACTGGAACATCCCAAAGGTGAGGCCCTGCTTGTGAGATTCCCTCATTCTCAGTGCAATATTCTGGCTCAGGTTATTACAGCTGTGCAGAAATCAGGGGCAATGCCCAACTTTGAAAAGGTGTCTGTCAAAGAGAAGGGAAAAAGGAGAAAGCACTGATTTGCATAGAAAACAATAGGTTTCTTTAGTTTTAATGGAACTGTTGTGTATTTGCCATTTGAGAGCATAATTTTATTTAAAATAAAATTATACAATTTTTTTTCTTGATAACAACATTTCTTCTTGTAGACCCAACACAGGCTTTCTCCAGGAATCATTCTGTTAATGGTATCTGATCTATTCCTCAAGAGATGAAGTTTGTAATAGCGCTCCCGAGAGCACTGCATTCAAGAACATGGAATTGCATCAAACTGGCAGTCTTTTCTAGCTATTAATTTGCCACAAGGAATGCAGTCAGCTAAGCAGTGGGGAGGGGGAGATAGAGGTGGAAAAGAGAATGTTTGGTGTAAAACTGGAGTCTCAAAAAGAAGAGACTGCAGAAAAGCCTTTTCAGTATCCAGTGCTGACATGGAAGTGCTTCTGGAAGGCCTCTGGAAGGCCACAGCCCCTAAAGTTCTCCCATTTCTACAGGATGCTGCTTGAGACTGTGTAAAGTGTACAGGCTTTTTATCCTTGACCAAGTGGGATGTGCTCTGCTGCTGTTCTTGGCACAGCTTCTCCTTCCATTCCAGAGGCGACTTGTGCTGCATCCTTTCCCATTGAACCTTTTTTTTTGCTGTTGGATAAGAGTAGAATAATCTGTCTCTGAAGCTCAGCAGTTATCCGGGGTCATGAGGATGTGTTTGAAGGCCACAAAGCTCTGACAGAATTCCATGTGTCATTCCAGTTGTGGTCCATTAGCAGCGCTGTGCATTGCTACGGGCATTTCATGAACAGTGGTTGTACCTGCTTTCAGTTCTTGTGCCTTTAATGCTGCTTCTTTGTCATCTTTATCAGGCATTAAGTTGTGGTGGATCATAGTCACTTTGGATGACGTGAGAGAAGGAAGCACTTTTAAAATAATGTCGAGTACAGTAATGTCTATTTTTGAACATAGTATATTCTGTGTGTTTTACATTCACATTTTTTGATCTTTTGTCCATTTTTTTTTCCTTTCATCTTTTCTTTCACCTTTCTGCTCTGCCCACTCTGATTCTGAAGTGAGATTTAAGTAAATGAAATAGAGAAAGGAGACTGCCAGCAGCCATGGACCAGGAAAGCTGTGCACATTCCTTCAAAGTGCAGATGTGAAGATGTGAAGAGCTAACTGTGAGAGGAGTGCATTCAGCAAGTTTGAAACCTTTGTCAAACATAAATTTGGAGAGGGGCCAGTATTTGGAATCAGTGAAGGTGATCAAGAATGGAAAGACAAGTTAATACGAATTTCTGATTTAATGACTAATTTAGACTGGGATTGGTTGGCTTTGATTGACAATTCAGTGGTAGAGTATGGAACTTAGTCCTTCTTGTGTGCAGACATCCACTGTGGCTTTGAGCAAGAGAGTTGGGTCCTTAGTGGCAGTCAGCAGTTTCTCTTCTGCTGAGATAGTCCATGTTGCCTAAAACTGGGAAGGGGGAAAAATATCTGGG
The DNA here is from genome assembly GCA_013399455.1 of Anthoscopus minutus. NCBI lineage: Eukaryota > Metazoa > Chordata > Aves > Passeriformes > Paridae > Anthoscopus > Anthoscopus minutus. Next base: position 21,235 of record VWYI01046918.1, read on the forward strand.
AGTCCCCTGTGGACAGGTATGTGAAATATGGAGTTCTGAGATACTGTAGCAACTCAGGCTGCACAAGTACCTGAGATCCCAGAGAGATGCACTTGATGTTTGGAGAATGTAGGGAAAAGGCCACGGGAGAAAACTTGAAAGTTAAAACTCATTCTGAAGGTTTAGATATGAATAAGAATTTCAGCAGAAAAATATCAAGATAAAGGTAGATGCTGTCAGGACTTGAGACAGTTATAAGCAAACTTGCAAATAAGGGAGAGATAATGTACAGAATCTAAGGATTATATCTGATTCTAAGATTTTGGGAACTTGAAGCAATTTTATACTTTAAGATGGAGATGCATCTTTCAGCTTTCCATTGCATAATGCAAAGACCTTTTCTGAGGAGTAATTAATAGGTTTATGCTGCAGTATAATGAGGAGGCAGAGAGGTTAAATGGAAATGTAAATGGGATGATGATTAGCCAAGGATATGTGTGGTCACAGGTTAAACCAAAACCTTTCAGAAATGCAGGCCAGAAGCTGAAGTTTGGTGCTGGGCAGGCTGATGGAGAACATCTTCCTGAAAGTCAGGATGAGGGGATGAACCAGGGCTGAAGCCCAGGATCTGGTACTTGTAGACAGAAAGCCCTGAAAAATGTGGAAAAAAGTTGCTGGAAGCTTTTAAGTGTAGTGGAGAGGACACAGCTACTTCCCCCCTCCATTAGTGAACATCCTTCGCTATTTAAAATCCTTTACTATTTAAAATTTAGGAAACTGCTGAGGTTTCTTTAGAGGTCCCTTCCAACACCAACTTTTCTGTGATCCATGAGAGGGGAGATGGTGAGTGGGCTAGAGAGTGACTATTAACTCTCTGGATTAGTTATGGGAACTACAGGAGAAGTAGGCTTGGATTTGGTGGTGAAAGATGCTTGTGGAGGAAGGAGCTTCAGGCCCCTGTTCACCTGCCTGCCTTGAGCAAAGCAGCAAAGAGGGGTTTATTTTGGTCAGCTCTCAGATACCCTGTTCCCCTTCAGAAGAAGTACCTAAATAGCACAGCAAGCAGAGGTGTGGCCTGCATTTCTGTATGGGGGGGTATGGCGGGGGAAAGGCAGCTGCTGTCTTTGCCAGGGAAAAAGATTCCCAAAACAACAAGAGGAAGAAAATGGTTAAGGTCTCCCTCTTGCCCAGGGAAAGGGCTCTGCTTCTCTCATTTTCCCTTGTACTCTCCATTCCTGAGTGCTCTGATTGCCACTGCCCTTACTGCTGCTGGACTGAAGCTTTTTGTTGAGAGACAGCCTGTGTGCTGTCTGCATGATAAATGGTCAGTGGCAAGCAATCTAGGGCTATTACTATTATGAGATACTATTTTGTGAAAGAAACTGCAGGTGAAAAGTGCAGATAGACCATAATTTCTCAGAGTGGGTTTTGTCCTAGACTGCTGAGCAACATCTGCTCACAGAGGCATAACAGGGGCTCTTCTTTGGGACCTTGCCCTGTCAAACAGCCCTGCAGTGCCAGCACCCTGGCTGTGCCTTGGGGCTAATGGCCTTGGCAGGAGAGTCTGGTGAAAGGATGGGACAATCTCCTTGCTTTGCTGCTGAGTGAGGAGCTCTGTTGGAAGGCATTTCCCTGTCTCCAACAACCACCTTAAAAAAGCTGAAATGCAGGTGATCATGGGCAAAGAGGATAGACCAGTTTTGTTAGAGCTGATGTGTGCTGGCATGGAGAAGAGTCCATGGTGGGATCGTGGTGGTGAGGCACCAAGGGAGCAGGAGCATCCAGAATCATCTCTCTGCTGCTCCCTCAAACTTGGTGTGTCCCTTTCAGCCCTTTGGTGGGCATCCTCCACCCATCCCAGGGTGGCAGAGCCTTGTACCCTCATTGCACTCTATAAATGCCCAAGTCTAAGCTGAGCAGGGAACCAAGCTCTGAGTGTGTGTCGTGGTAAAGGAGGGTGAGAGAGACTGAAGCCAATACTTGTGAAGAGTTAATTTGAGCTTACAAATTAGAAGAACATGCACAAAGCCATTAGAAATGGGAAGAGGATGAGTTTGAATGAAATAGCAGAAACAAGCAGATCTGAAGGCTGAATTGTTGCCTTTTTTTTTTTTTTTAACCCTTCAGCATCCTTTTTTGGTCTGAAAACAAATGGCTGTTCCTTTCATGGTTTAAAACATCACAAGACATATAAAATAAAAGTAAATTTTACATAAAATTTCACAATGCTTTGGCTAAAGTAGTTTCTATTGCTGCTTAACTGCTGCTGAGCTTGAAATTGGAGAGATAATAAGGCTTCATCTGAAGCAATTAGTCTGCAGTTTTGGACTCCATTACCTTCGGTTATGTCCATAGCCAAATAGTTACATGCAGATATTTAAGACTTAGTTATAGTAAGATATTGTCAAAAGTGAAGTCACAACTTAGACTTTAATTTATTGTTAATTTAGACTGTCAGACCTACTGTAATAAACATATAATAGCATATTATGTGGAATGCATTTTGGGTCATTAATTTAGCTTAATCACACACTGTGACCAACCTCTCTCAACTCTTTTTGTATCGGGTTTAAAGGGGTCTGATACTTAATGTGGTTGTAGGAATTAACAAATGGTACATTAAGTTGTAACTGCGCTGAAGTGTGCTGAGAGCCTCACTTTCATGGTTTTGTTTCCATGGCCAGGAGCAAACAGGTTATTTTCAAATGCACTTACAGCATTCTGTGCCTACTGATAGAAAGAAACTCAAGGATGGACAGGAAAAACATATTGCAACTTAACCCATATTAAATGAAAGAGGCATGGGATGATAGCTTGAAGGATGTAGTAAGGAAAAACTTCATGGCTGTTATTTTTCTGAGATACGGTGGTGTTTGAGAAAAAAAGCAATTGCTCAAGGTGAGGAAGCATCATGAAACTTGGGTTTTTTTATTACCTAAATGTGAGATTCTGCAGATGTCATTCCAGTGAATGTAATAAGCACTGACTAGTCTTCAAAGCAGGAAGTTTGTTTCTCAACTTTGCTTCTCATTAAGAATCCCTGGCGCATCACAGTTTAGTTGAATCTAATATACTAACAACCTTCCTTTTTCTAATTTTCATGTCCCAATATCTGCGATTTGAAAGTTCATTTTCTAACATGGCTGAGAATGCTGATCCACTGAATCTAACAAGGATTTGAGATTAATCTTTGTAATCTTAATCATTGGAGGATGCAGTTGCATTAAATTGATTTATTTTCCATGGTGTTTTCCTCATAAGGTACAATGCATGTTTTTACTTGGATTATATTGGTGCTTGGCTTTGCCACTGCAAGTGATGATATAATTAGAAGTTTCATTCCAACAAGCTAAACAAACCAGATAAAGAGCAGTTGTAAAAGTATGGGACAGAAAAATCCAAATTGATTGAAACAGCCCTGGAAAGTACTTAGCACATAAAGTTTGTGCATTAGGGAGATTACATTGATTGGGAAATGTTTTGACTTTGGTTGCTGAGGGCTGTTCAGGGCTCGCTTGTCCAAATCAGTATCTCTTGGCAGGACCAGCTAACCTCAGTAACTACTCCTCTGCTTGAGAAAGCTGCCTTCCCACTTGGAGGGTGATGATAAGTAAATAGATGATGTCTTCTTTTGGTTTTGTGCCTTGTTTACAAACTGGGCTTTCCAAAGCCCTTCTGAGAGATTACAAGACTGAATTGTGTATGAGGCATCTTTTGCTTGTTTTAAGGAATTCAGTGTTGATACTGCACTGTATGATGACAGAGCATTCCTGTGTAAAACAGAGCTTTAAGGAATTCTGGAAAGTGTATATATCTGAAATCTGAGATGTTTTGCATGAGTGCCTACCTTGAGAATAAATCTGCTGACTTTAGCAAGGTATGAGCTGGTCCCTGTACTACCTTTCACTATCTTGAAAGCCTTTATGAAGGAAATTGAGGCTTTTAATCTACAAGAGCAGCAAACTTGTAACTAACAGACTTATTTCAGCTGGCTCATTCTGTTTTCATGTAGCTTTTATTATAGAAATGGCTGATATTATAAACAGTCCTCTGTACTGTTCTATCATGGTTGAGAGAAGTGCTTCTTCCAGAAATCAGATTTCTCTTAGGTTCTCAGAGGTGTGGAAATCTGATGGAGCTCTGTCTGAGAATGGACTTCAGGATTAGAACCACAGTGTAAATTAGGCCTTGTATACACACTGGAATAAGGTTATGGGTCTGGTTTCCTTATTATTTGTCAGAAGATTTATCACCTGCTGGCTCCCATTCTCTTGCTTGTGAGGAAATACTGTTCACACTGGTCCTCTCCTGACCTTGAGGAGGGAGATAACTAGAATGAATTTGGGGACCATGTAGATTCCCTGCCAAACTTCCATTCTAGATAGTGTGCTTCCTATAAATTCCTGTAGGTTCCTAAAATTCCTGCAATCTCCTATAAATTTTAGACCTTCTTCAGTCAGTTGTAATACTCTTAGCATCTGGGCAGTAAATCAGTGTTATCAGTAAATAAATTGTCATCTTGTCTTTCATGCCAAAAGGGAGCAATTTTTTTTTTTGTTCTTCATCATCCTGCTGTGAATTCCAGAGAGACTCCGGTGATCAATAGTGCACAGCCGCTGTCACAGGCTAAGCCCAGGTTTTAAGTCTTCAGTGATCCTTCTGCTGTAAATGACAGGTGTTTGAAACTAAGATGCATAGTTGTTTTCCTGTAAAATGCAGTTCATTTGTGCAAGGATATTCCCATTAAATCATCCATCTCAAAATGTATTGGGGAAACCTTTCAAATCTCCATGGAGCTCTGCCTGGGGATGGGTGGGGAGCTGGCTAAAAGCTTATGGCTCAGGATTGGAAGGAGGGCAGGGACTTTGAGAGCAGCCCTGAAGAAAAGAACCTGGGGTGTTGGTTGATAAGAAGCTCAACATGACCCAACAATGTGAGCTGGCAGCCCAGAAACCCAACAACATCCTGGGCTGCATCACAAGAAACGTGGCCAACAGGTCGAGGGAGGTGATTCTCCCCTTTCACTCTGCTCTGGTGAGGCCTACCTGGAGCACTGTGTTCAGCTCTGGGGTCCCTGAAACAAGGACAGAGAAGGCCACAGAGGTGGTTGGAGGGCTGGAGCACCTCTCCTTTGGAGACAGGCTGAGAGAGTTGGGTTTGTTAACCCTGGAGAAGAGAAGGCTCTGGAAAGACCTTGGAGAACCTTCCAGTGCCTAAAGGGGCTACGAGAGAGCTGGAAAGGGGCTTTCTACAGGTGCATGTAGTGATGGGACAAGGGATAGTGGCTTTAAACTGAAAGAATAGGGTTAGGTTGGATATTAGAAACAAAGTCTTTACTGTGAGCATGGTGAGGCATTGAAAGAGGTTGCCCAGAAAAGCTGTGGCTGCCTCATCCCTGGAAGTGTTCAAGGCCAGGATGAATGGGGCTTGGAACGACCTGGGATAGTGGAAGGTGTCCCTGGCCCTGGCAGGGGGTTGGAATGAGGTGATCAAGTCCTAAGTCCCTTCCAACCAAAACCATTCTATGATTAATTCTATGGTTCCACATTGAGTATGTTTCAGCCATAAACCTAAGAATGTCTGGACCTTTACCTAAGAATTTGTATATGTCTACATTAAAATGTAAAACCAAAAAAGACTTAAATCAGATTTAATAAGATGGGGAATTACCAAATCAAAAACTTCTCATTGTTCTAAAAATGTTTCTGCTGCCCAAATGTGCAATAAACTTCTGGGTTTATTCTTGAAGGTTTAAAATATATGAAAACTGAAACTTTTTTCCCTCAACTGATACAACTGGAGTTAATTACACCCTCCCCACACACACACACACAATTAACATCATAAATCTCTTTCCCATCTTGCTCTAGGAAAGTAAAGAGGGCTCGGCTGGTTACTATTTCTGTAATAAAGCATTCTGGAACTACTATTTTATGTACACAAAGATATAAAGTAATTGAGCTCAACAGGCCATGTAAAATACACATGAGAAATAAAGTATGTACTTGAGGCTAAAAATATAATCCTAAATGAATCCTATTGGGATGGTCTGTGCTCATGCTACTTCTAGTCCTCTCTCTGCAAGTAGAGCTTATTTCTCTTTGCTTTTGTTTCCCAGAATGGTTTTTTGTCAGTTTTCTTTGCCCTTTATGAAAAAAGTTGGAGAAAGAATCAATTCTTTCTTCTTTGAAGTTGCTACAGCAAGGTCTGCTGTAATATACAAATTGAACATAATCCCACAGAGCAGAAGAATAGATGTAGCAGAGGTTTGGGGAAGTTAATGAGAGATTGTAATGCATCTACATGAGTGTGTTCTTTCTCTGTGGAGTCACTGTTCAGGGAGACTGTGATACACATTTTTCAAAGTATCTTCCAGATTATTTTTTCTTCAGTTCTAACCAGGTGCTTGGATTTTTGCTCACAAATGCCTAAGGGCTTCAAGAAACACCACTTCCAATATCCACTGAGCCTTTGTTTTGTTTTTCCTTGGCCCATTTCTTGAGTAATGGTTCATGTTCAAAGAGAAGAAATCAGAAATTCACTTGATGCAAGCTACTCACCAAATACTGTTTGTACTTTTATGTGTGGTTTGCTGCTTGTCAGCTGTAATGCATAACTTTTATGTATTTTTATTGCCAAAACTGCTGTTAAAACAAGGGATGACAGTTGCTCCAAGGAGACTGAATTGAGGTGACACTGAGATGTTTATACTCCATTACTTTTCATTTTCTTGACAGTTTCTGTAGAGTTTCTTTCAATCATAGAAAGCTTCCCTTATGATTAGTGCAAAAATCTATTGAACTGCATTTTGTATTGCATTCATCAATATGGATAACACAACAAAGCATGATTAGATCAACTTCAGTTAAGGGATTCTTCAAGACACGTGTTGGCAGTATGCAGAAGTGAAGATCTGTCTGAAAAAGACGTGGTGTTCACTAGTCCATCTGTGCTGATTGCCTTTGCAAATATGAACTATCACTAGATTATCCTTTTGCTTTCATATTCTGTGAGGGAGGAGAGGATACTCAAAAAAATTTGTAGTAAGCCAGGCTGTTAGTTCATGACATAAAAATCACTCCTGTCCATTTTGTGAAATTTCAGTAAGAGAGGACTAGGAGCTTTCTTTAATATAAATAGACAAATAAATAAATAAATAAAATCCACCTGTGGCCCTTTCCTGAAAGAATTATGGACTTAAGGGAAGAGATATTTTTGCAGGATCAGCTGCTGCTGTTGCTAGTCTCTCAGATGCCTTTTCCCTGCCTGGGAGGTGTTTGCAGAGGATCTGGAGGCTGTTGTTTCCCACTGCCAGGCTGCAGCATCCCTGCTCCTGCCCTGACACCGCGGCACAGGCAGATGGCTCAGGGTGGCACAGAAGGCTCCCATCCATTTTTAGCAGCAGATTTCAGTGCCTGCTAGCCACTTACTCTTTTTGTCATTTGGGCAATGCTTCAAACTCTGGCCACATTATTTAGCTTTTAATAAGCTGAGGTAGCTCCTCTTTTTTTTTTTTTAGAGCACTTGGGACAAATATCCTCATGAGTTTTGTCCTGGTCATGCTGCTGAATGATGTGATTCTTTTTGCTGTGAAATGCACTCTGCATGCATAAAGCACAGCTAGAACTACTCAACAAGCTTCAGAGACTTATTTAGCTAGCTGGGATATGGCAGGAGATGACCAGTTAGCATGAAAACCCAGGAAGAAAATCAAATAGTTGTGGGAGATGTTGAAAATAACAGATGAGAAGAGATCACTTGCAGAATTTTAATTCTACACAATAAATTATTGCTGCAAATTGAACTGCTGCTTGCCTATTTTGGCCAAGCAATCATCTATGGTCTTTTGTTGACAGACAAGTAGAACCTGACCAGGGAAAAAGACTAATTAATTGTTACTTTTTGTAACCTTTACCAGCGTGCAGCATCATTTGCATTTGAGTCCTAGTGTGCAGTGTTCATTTAAATTAAGTCTGGTTTGCTTGTTTTTATTATTATAATTGCTGTAAGATCCAGAAATAAAATAAGTGGCAGTATTGCTTTTGGGGAGCCTAACAGAGTTAGCTGTCCAAGTCCAACCAAAAATATCAGTCTCAGCTGTCTCCACTTTCTGTACACCACATTGTTGCTAAATGTTGCCCAGGGGAGAAATTGTTGAGTCATGATAAATTGTTGAGCATCCAAAAGCTATTGTTGGCCTCACTGGGGACCACTGAAAGCTCAGTGCTCTTGAAAACCCAGCCAATTATGCAGGTGCTTATGCATGGGCTGTGAAGGCTCAGTTTTCTTGTTTATTAAAAAGGATGTTTTCTTAAAAGCTTTCTGTCATCACTGGTCATTTATTTTCCCCTCTGTTTTCTTTTGAAAACATGAGAAAAATAGCACACTTGAAACAAACACATTTGGACTCCGGTGTAGTCAAATGATAGCATTTAATTCAGGAAACTGAAGGTAGTCTTTTGAACAGTATTAAGAAGGAAAAGGCAGCAGTTTCTCAGATTTTACAGCACTACGAAACCCTGTTGAGTTTTGTCTTTTCCTTTGCATCCAAGAGTTGATAATGGAGCTGAAGTGTCATTTTAGTTATAGAATATGGCTTGTTTCCTTTTTTTAGCTGGAATATAACAGACTCTGAAAGACCTCAGAACAGGAGATGCTCTACAGTAACTGTTTATATTATTAATGAAAATCAATATTAATTATACAGTCATGTTTTCTAAATATATCTTCCTTGCAGAAAGGCGTGTGTTGCTAAAATGGCTCTTTCCACAAGTAATTAATACCTAACACATCCTTCATGCTTTATGTCTTTGAATTGCTTTTAAAAATATTCTTTCTGACATCTCAGAAATGTAGGTAAACTGCATTACCCACACTTGGCAGAAAGGGAAGCTTAATACAAGAATGAAGTGGCTTGCCCAGGGCTATGTTACTCCTGCATTTCAGGCTCCAAGCCCACGAATTGCAGTGATGGTCAGTGCTGTGGGGACAAAGAGTTTGGGTCAACACTAGCTTCAGGCAGTTTGCAGACATGTCCTACATTGCTTAAGCATTTTGAGAATGTTACCAATGATTTATTCATCCATTCATTCCACTACTCACATTTGGATTCTTTTAAATGAGATCAGGTGCACTTGGGTCTTTGGATCTTTATGGGCACTTCGAGATTTGAGAGTCATTTAAAGAATCTCCTCCTAAACCAGACTTTAGTAAGCAACCATGGATATTATTAGTCCATCAGGATAATAGGTGCATACTGATTATATATGCTCATGTGTGCACATGCAGCTACACAGACATACAGCCCACAGTGGCAATCACCAAAGGAATTCTTGTGCCTGGCAGCATTCAATGAACTCTGAACCTAAAAGCAAGAAATCACTGTTATAAATCTAAAATGCTTCCAGAAAGGTGTCAGGCACTATCTCTCCCCTTGGAAATGCAGCATTTTCCAGCTTTCACTGGATTTCTACTGGCGTAAGTAATAACTGACCAGGGAAATAAAAGCAGGCTGGTGCACCACTCTCAAAAAATGTCTCATTTCTACAGTGGAAAATAGTGCCTTTTCCCTGCAGATGGTTCTAAATTTGAAGTGGTTTGTTATTTGTTCCTGAAGGAAGAAGAATTTCATTATATAGCTGCTTTCTGTCAAAAGAATATCCAAGTGCTGTGGGTCAGTGCCTTGCAGTGACAGGATAAAATGAGCCCCAGAAATGCCTGTCGGATGCACTGATATTGCCTCCTCCTGCAGCCGAGTGCCCCACAGCTGCAAATGAATTTAACCTCAGTGGCTGGGATGCTGGCATAGCTCATGAAGCCTGAACAGACTCTTTTGGCTGCCTGCTTAGTCTTCCCACCTGTAAGAGGCTGCACTCTTACCTTTAATTCGTGCTGCTCCTTCCACAGGGAGAGGAGAGAGGCACAAATTGATGATCCAGCTCTGTCTCAGACCCAGCGCTTAACCCTTGCCTCCCATACCTTCAGTGCTTTCTTCACTGAATCAGCCTTTTTCCCAGAAAATTCAGTGTTTCCTGTCACTGCCAGTGACAGGAGTAATTTTATAACCTGCAAACATGTTTGCTTCCCTCGAGCAGCAGGGTATATGTCATTCCTTAGTGGGAAAATAGGACTGGCATGAGGGACAGGTGAACAGTGCTGCTTTTAGCTGTCCCCCTAGACAGATGGTTCTGTGGCCATGGGTTGCTTGCCTGAGAAAAAGAAATATGATCAAGTTTTCAGGAAAATCCCTGAAATTTTTTTCTTTCTGCTTTTCATAGCATGGCAAAATGACAGCATTTTCCCTAAGCTGTAACTACTGAGGGCAAGAGGACCTAAAGAAAATGTGGAGGCTGGAGGAGAGGGAGCTTTCCCTTTGAAAACAGATGTAGGGTGTTAAAAATATATAGGTGGGTATGAGAAAAAGTGACTATTAAAATAAATCAGCATCACTCTCTGCTTCTTGTTCTTTCTGGAAATTCTGCATCTGAAGCTACAGATTTCTGTCCTGAAATAGTTTCTGTCCTGAAATACTCCAATTGGTCTTTCCCCTTCCCTTGGGCCCTAGCAATGTTAGTGGCATAGGTCTGGCTGGACAGCCTTGTATTTTGCAAAACAAAAGGATTCTGGCCCTTGATGAACTCCAATAAATACTGTTTTTAAAAAGTATTTTTCAATTAAATGTGATAGCCCTTTAATTAACTACTCAAGTTACTACTTTTATTGTCATTATGTCCACGTATTATCAAACAATAAATGCAAACATGCACATCTAAGTGGAAATACCCACTCAAAACCAACCTCTCCTATGCAAAGAAAAAAACAAGTAAGTTTTGAACTAAACAGTGGGAAGCTTGAAAAAAGCCAAAATGCCTTACTAAAGGACTTTTAAAAGAGCAATCATTGATATTTAGTGTGATTTTTGGAGTCTAACATCGATGTGTTACTATCTGGGACTTCAGGCTCAGTTTTTGAAGGTATCAGTTGGAGTACAAGGACCAAGAAAGACATTCAGATAGCTGAGGAGGTTAAATGCTGTCATGGGGCCCCTCACACATTTGAGCTGTAGATTCTACATCATTCTGAGTAATCCCCTTGGCCAGATTTTTCACGGGGTTTCTTCCCTATTTGTCCCTTTTATTTCCCCAATGCTTAGCTGGATATAGTTAAGAGTCTGGATTCTAAACTTTCTTTTTTCTGACTTTCAGAAGCGCTAGACATTTCTAGCTACAATTGAACTAGATAGGAGCTATACTCAACTATATAAAGTTATGATAATTGCTCTGAATAAAATCAGATCTCAGGCATCTGAAATTAAACACCCTAAATTAGCAAAATGTTTGACCTTAATCATTCTCTGACTCAGCTCCCCATCTGTGTGATGGGATATCATCTTCTCTTCACCCTGTAGAGGTGCTGTGGAAAGAAAGTGATGAATATTTGAAGCACTCATGTATTGTAGTGATGAGCTCCATAGAAACTGCTGTGAGAAAATTGATAACTCTGCCTCTGGAGCAGGTTGGAATTGTGGGCTGCAAATGCAGTGAGGTTCAATTGAAATATTGAAGAGACCTCATTATGTGTGAGCACCAACCACTTGGTGCAGTGTCCAAGTTGAAAGTATGTAGGATGTATAATTAGACTTCTGCACAATACGTATGTACAGGGGGCTGAATTACAGCTCATGATCCTTGAGAGTTGAACTTGATATTGCCCAACTTACTGCCTATGTTTGAACCTTAACCTTAAAGTAGATTTAGTCTCTTACTGTTGATTACAAGTGAGATTTTCAAAAGCTCTTTCTCTGCTGCCAGTACAGATAACAGGACTTTATGGATGGCTTTAGTGGGAGCAGAGCTAGATGAGTGCTGAGTATTTTCAACTCACAAGCAAGGATTTAGGTTGCACATTGCCTGAAAAATACACTGAGAAAAAAATGCAGTGTTTAGTGCTTGAACTCAGTGAAGTTCTTGTCGTTCCTAAGGGCTGTTAGCTTTTTTTATTAATAACAAGCTTGTATGTGATATGCTAAAATCAGGTATTGGCAATATTTGTTGTTGTTTGCCAATGCATAACATGAGTAGGCACAATTTCTCTTATTAACCTTGAATACAGAATTCCACTGACCCAGTTTGAACATCACAAACCTTGTGGTAACCTCCAGAGGCTTTTATCTGACATGCACCGAGTGATATTTAAATGACTCAGTAGTTTTAGTATTATTTATATTGCAAAAAGCATCAGAGATCAAAACCTCATTGTGTCAAGTTCTTATCAGACACTGCCATGAAGATCTGGCAGTATAAATTGAAAAATGGAGTTTTCTTATTCCTGTTTTATACACAGAGGAGGAGAATACGACCTGCAGGGTGCAGAATTTGTTTTGTGCTCACTGAAGAAGAGGAGGGGCTTCCTCAAAGTCAGGCACAGAATCTTTAGTAGAGTCACTAGCAGCATCCAGAGCTGGTGGGTCAGAACTGTAATTTTGTCAGTGTTAATTCCTTTCTCATCTCATTTGCAGATACAGTCTTCCAGCCTGCAGTCTGAGATTTTGCTTTTTTTACCCTACCCATTTAAGACTTTGTCCCTTTTACATAAGCAATGTCTTATATTATTAGCAAATAATTGTCTTCTTCTGAAAAAGACAGATTATTGCCTTTTTATCACAGCTTTTCTCATGACACTTACCATGTCTCTTTTGAACTTTGGAAGTCAGTGTACTGGATTGATGGTACAGCACATTCCTCCCATCTCCAGCATAATTTTCTACCCTACCCTTGATATAAACACCCTAATTCTGCACATTTTTTGCAGTAAAAAAGAGCCATTTGAACTGCTACAATTTATTTGATCCCACAGGGAAAAAAACATTATTTCCTTAGAAGCAGCAAAAGCAAACCGAAGTGTTCCTCACCACAAGAGTAGGAACTGGGTTGAAATACCTGTCTTAACCACAGGAAGCTTCCCACTCTCTCAAACCAATGGAATGTTTTGGAAAACATTCGTCAGGTCCCATGGAAACCCACTGGTCCAGCACCCTTTGTCCATTGTTTCACAGGTTCCACATACCACGGTGAGCTGTGGTATCAAAGAGCAACAATATCTTACACCCATGTACAAACTGAGCCACTCATCACAGGAGAATATTTCTTTGCCATGCTGGAAAGGGCCTGTCATGCTGAATTCTGGCCCAGAGATGACCCCATCTAGAGGTGGCAAGAGTAGATGAAGATACTGTTCTTTCTGTGAAATCATTGTTCAAATTTTCATTTAATTTTTCTAATTCAATTGACTTTCCAACACCCTTCTTTTTCTCTTAGTCACAAATGTAACTCCTATTTTGAGGTTATCTTGTATTTATTCATATTGTAATAATATCTGGTAGCTCTGGTCATTATAAGGGTTTCTGTTTCCAAGGAAGTGAAGAACTAAGTGTAGAGCAAGAGATCATATTGTTGATGAGCACAAACAGTGAAACGGAAAGAAATAAGATAATAAAAAGGCCACTTTCTTCCTAGGTTTGATAAGGATCCTAAAGTACAGGTTTGTACAGTAAAAAGCATTACAATACTGAGGATCAATCCCAAAAGAATGTGACTTTTTGAATAAAAGCTTTTTGAAATCAGTATTTTCTTCAGTGAGACTCTGAAAAGGAGGAAAAGTGAACTTGCAAGTGGATTCTCTTCTCTCATTATTGTATTCAGGAGGGAAGTTCAACATGCAGCTCAGCAAGCCTGACTGGATGATGGCACAAAAGAGAGGCTCTGTGTTGCTTTTTGCCCGCAGTGATTCTGGCAACATAGTTCTGAGGGGAATTTGAACCAAGTGATTTCATTATTTCCTCTCTCCTAGTATCTCATCTCTCTGTTTTATGACTACCAAACTCTCAGTTTAAATCCCATTTCTGTATTGTTTCTTTTTTTTTATTGTGTTTATTATTAAAAAAACTTCTAACAATCCTAATAAAGTAGCAGCAGTCAGTGTCATGATGAGATTTTAAATGTTAGATATAAATTAGTCTCAGGAATGAGGCTTTGTTCTCTTATATAACAGGAATATATCACTAAATCTCTAATATTATGTGTTAAATGCATTCTTAGGAGCAGTGAGGATTTCACATGGTGTGCACTCAGAGATGCCCATCTGTAAGAGATGGAAGCCTCTGTTAATTCATAGCTTGGAATCTTACTCTATCCACTGCATTTCAGGACTTCTTCTTACAAGGAGCAATCATTGCTGAGTGATCAAGACTAAACTCCATGTCCTAGGGCACACACCCAGAGGTTTGCTGGACATCTCTGCCTGTATCTCTGAAGGAAAAATTCTGTCCCTTGTTCCAGCTTAGCTGATTTAGCAAGAGAGAGAATAAAAACTTAGATCCCAGAAAATTTCTGTAAGATAAGGAAAACACATGAACATGAGATTTAACCAACAATGGAATCACAGTGAATGCCACAAAGGTGCATTTAATGTATTTTCATATTGAATTGCCTCCAAGATTTCAGCTGGTTTTTTCTAGAACTGGATGGTGAAGTTACTCCTCAGCTGGATAACAACAGTGTTCATCACTACTGTGGCAGGAAACTTCTTGGGAGGAGTATATAGGAAATAATTTTGCAAGCTGTATGAAGCTTTCTGCAGCTCTTGAGCTGCTCCATTTCTGTAGGTTTGTCCACTGGAAGACCTGGACCACTCCAGTCATTGCAGAGCACCTGTTCACCTGCACAAGCCATTGCAAATCTCCATTGCTGGGATTATTTTGTTAAAGTGAACAAGATGTGGTCTGCCACATTTATAGAAAGTTGTTTAAATATTCCAGTTTCAATCTTCAAATCATGACAGGAAACACTAATGAAAAACAAAAGCATTTAAACCCCAAAACCAAATCAAATTCGTAGTTCTGGGAACTGGGATTGCTATTTATACATAGTAAAGAGAATGCAGTGTGACCAAGAATTACTCTCAAAAGGCTTCCTGAAATGTTAGTACTATTTTAAATGTACCTACAAAGCAAGTGTTATTTGGAGGCACAAAGCCCTACTACTAGAAACACTGTTTTCCTTTTAGTTCTATTGATTTCTTTTGTGACTCTTGGTTTCATTCCCAGGAACTTACAATGCTTGCTAAAAGCTCATGTTATTTGTCTTCCATGAAATCTTGCATATCTCTGATTGTTCAGCAAAATTCTATTTCTTAGCAATTTGCTCTAGATGACTTATATTTTCCAGAATTTAACCACAGGCTTGATTTCTTTTTTCACCTGATATCCAAATTATTCAGGACATGATGCTTAAGAAATATGATGGACAATAAAAGGGAAGGATTCTGGAAATTCTAGGTGCAAAGACAGTCAAAATCAGGACTCTTTTACTATTTCTCTGAGCCTGCTTTCGGCACAGCTCTGATTTAATATTATTCCATGCTTTCATCCTTCCTTGCTCCTCTGCAGTTCAGGATGCCAGTCATATCTATGTTGGAAAATGTCTTCAATCTGCTTACAGTTGTGTATTAGGGAGGAATTATGGGCTCAGTTTTGCTGGTACTTGAATTGTAGGAGCTATTCAGTAAGTCTTACACTGCACATTTGCTACTACTGCTGTCAGTAACAGCATTCCTTTGGGTGGTTTCCTCTTCAAACACATTCTGCTGGTGAATTTGGGTGAGACATCCTCTCTGTGTCAACTAGGGTAATGTCTGCTCCTGAGAGTGCAAATGCAGTTATTGTGCATATTCCTCTGTTGGCACATGGGCAGAAAAGATCTTCTTGGAAGCTTTTTCTCTGGTGTGACTCACGAGCCTTTCCCTGTGTAGTTCTAAGATAACACTTCTTCATGTCCCTCTTTTAACTTACACACATCAAAGATATCATGGATATCTCTTGATAAGCAGACTTCTGGTTAGGCTAATGGGCTGCCTTTTTTTTAATAATGCTTCACAACTTTTTGTGTGGTGCTATTATGAGTAATTCGCTGCATTCCGTTATGATATTTCAGTTTTATTGCTAATATTAGAAAAATGTGTGCTATTTAATGCTTTTATTTGATACCTGTAAACAGACAAATGGCTGCTGAGCACTGCACAAACCTTGAGGGGTGTTTTCAGATTAACATTATTGCGCAGGAGAGGCCATTGTTACACGAAGCATGAATTTGCTTGAGTTAATAATAGGATGTTGGAAGTTCCTTTAGGAATAGTCTGGCAGCGACTTGAGCACGTTCTTTGAAGTGCTGTGTTGGAAGTAAAGCTTTATTTCTGATAATGGTATTCTATTTGAAATGGTATGGAACAATTATACCCTTCAGCCCCTTTGACCAATGAACCTGGAAACATCCTCAGGCAGTAAACTTGCATTTTTCTTAACAACCCTACTGTACCAGGGCAAGGATAATATTGAGATATTTCACTGCTGCTTATAAGTAGGGATATCATTATGCATCAGAGTCATTATTAAATTATATGATTTGTTTAATGGACCTATACTTGAATTGTGTATACTTGAATTGCCAAAAAACCAATTATATTTTTTTTTAGGAATTATAGTAGAGGGCCTACAAGCACACATAAATAGAAATTTATGTGAGGCTCTTCTAGGAGGAACCAGACTGAAGTCTGAATTGCTGTGATAACTGCTAAAAAAAAGTCCTTATTTCTAAGAGCTGGAAGTTGGTGCCATTGAAAGATTGAAGTTAGGCCAAAATGACCTTACACATAAGCAGTCATTACCAAACAGCCATTCATTGTCTGCAAATGACTTTAGATAGGATTATGTGGGATTTTTTCCCTGGCATTAAGAATGGCATTCAAGTATTTGAATGTAAATGCCTAGTGCCATTTCATGTCACAGAGAGAGAACTAAGAACCTGCATCTTTCTGGAGTGGCAGGGGGAAGCCAAGCAGGGTAGACCATGACATTTAAAATAGCACATGATATCTGTGATTAGGGATCAGAGTCCTACTGTTTTAGTGATATTCATTTTTTTAGTGACTTTTAATTTCTTTCTGGTTTTCTGCAATACTCTCTAACAGCTGATGTTATTTGCTTTCCATGCAATCCTGCAGAGCTATGATATTTAGTTTCTTAAGAGAGTGCTCCAGCTAAAGCCCTGCTTAAAGATCTTACATGAGTTGTCATTCTTCCAGTGCCCTTTGTATGCCATAACAGTTTCATAGTAAGTTCTTTATACCTCATCTCAGATAACAATTATATGCATTTATTAATGACTAAAAGATAAATATTTTTCACAAAATATATACAGACATTATTTCAACTTTCATTGACATGGAAGAAAGTTGCTTCGATTTTACAAAAAATTTCTCTTCTACTTGAAAGAGTTAACAGCTAGAATTATCTCCTCCAGATGAGTTTCTAGCATGCAAAAGTGATAACCTCTCTGCATTTATCATGAGCTAAACTTCACATATATGGACCACAGAATCTGAAATCTATTGGTTTAAGAGAGTAATGGAAGAGTAAACTAAATTATTATGAACTGATTTACTTGCTGTACTGTAATTCATACAGCAGAAATGTCTCAGAAACCAGATTTGACAGCATGCAACCAGAGTGGACCATGAAGGTAGCTCCTTCCATTTTCAAGGTATTGCTTTAAAACCAAAAGATCTGAAATTACTCTTTATTTGGTAATGCAGCAGGAAATATAGAGAGTTATAGTGGCTGCTGAGGAATGAGAAGAAGGATATCTGCATCAGACAGCTTCCAATATGAAAAAAACCGCAGAATAAAGTTATTTGCAAGATTAATTTATACCTAAAACTATACATTCTGGTAGGATACAGTCCTTGCATATTGATACCAGCAACTTTTCCTTGAAGAAACACCTCTAGGCTTGATTCAGGAGGATATCTTCAACTATATCTGCTTGTCTGTGCCTTCACCTTTCTGTCCATCACTGCCAATAACTGTGGAACCCAACAGCTGATTTCAGTCATGTGGTAGAGCAGGCAGTGATTTCAAATGTTTTAAATCCAAATGTGAAAATTATTGGGTGAACAGGAATAAAGAAACTCGGATTAATGCCTCTAAAGGGGAATGGGTGGAACACAAACCCAGCAGTCGTGTGGTCTGGCTGACCTGGCTGAGCAGAACACACAGTACTTTCCCTTTCTGTGGCCAATTTTCTGCCTTGGGCTGTAACTCTGTCCAGATCACACCTTTAAAGCTTCCTGACCCTTTCTCTGTGTGTTGGAAGAGACCTAGGACTTCCTGTTCAGCAATATGAACTTTCAGGGGAATAAGAGAACCAGAATTCATGAAGTCTACTCAGGTAAATATTGAGCTAATGTTGAAGGAGAGTCTGTCTAGAAAGTGCAGCTTGATCTTCTGAGCAAGAAAGCATTGGGAATTGTTCATTTTGGCTCCCATTTCTCAGAATTCCTATAGTTTTTAGCACTTGTCCCACAAGTTTTCCTCAAGTAAAGAAATTCAGATTTCATAGTGCTTAGTGACAGGAGTATTGCAGCTTGGGAGTGGGCTGTAAATCCTGGGTGGCTGTAGTAATTCCTAAGGGAATAGCATATGTCACCACAATGAAGTTTGAAGTTGATGGTTTTTCTGTCTCAGATACATCAGAGGGAAAACTCATGCAGTAAAGACTCAACAGCTTTGTAAACCTCTATCTGAAAAAATGTATTTTGCTTGAAGGAGTCCAGGCAGACTAATGGCTTCCAGCTGGAATTGCAGGTATGTGTGGGGTTTGTGTGTCAGACAGTTATATTAGCATAAGTAATGGGTTTGTTTTCTGTGAAGGTCTGGATAGGGAAATAATTTTAGAGCTTTGGAATTTATTAATCCCCACACAGAATAAAACCACTGGAGATTTATAGCTGTAATGTTTGGCTTTCCTTAATTTCCATAATTTTCTGCGTTTCTTCATCCATCTGCTCATCTCCCTGCGTTCTTGTAACAGACATTCTTTCTTAAGTTTTTTGGGGGTTTGTTGTTTGGGTTTTTTTGTCCTATCATAAATTCTTTATAAATGTTCTTTGATTACAGCCTTTTTTGGTTGCTGTTATTTTTTTTTCCTCTTGATACATAAAATTTTGATGAGATGTCAGCTATGCTTGTACCATCCACACCACCAGTCAGGTGCTGAAGGTTTCCAGCCAAAACGAGAGAGCTTAACAGGAGCCTTCAAACAAGTGTGCAGAAGTCAGTGTGCCATTCCCTTTTCTCTTGAAAATTCAGGACTTCCCTGATGCCCAGAGCCAGCAAGTCAACAAGCACTGCTCAGCAGAGTTCACGGCCCCAGACCTTTCTCTCTAGCAGAACATTTGTGCCCACACAGCTCCACGTGGCTTCACTATGGCTCTGCAGGGAGGGAGCCTGAGCAAAGGCTGCTGCAAATGGCACTGATCCTCCTTGGTGGGTCATGTGCACCCACAGGATGTGCTCGTGCACACCAGGCTGCCAAGCTGGAATTTGGAGTCAGACTCAGTTCAGGGGAGGCTCTGACATTGTGTTGATTTCTGCAAAGCACCCAGAATAATCCCAGCCCACACAGATGTTTTATTGTTGTATATTAAGATGCATTATTGAAATACCACAGGAAGGCCAGGAACAATTTTAGGCTGTATTGTGCTGGCATGAATAAAAATTACAGTAAGCAACAGATATGGCCCCCAAGGGATTGTAGTCAAAAAAACAACGTTGACCATACAGGAGAGATGAGCAGAAATAAGAGTTACTGAGGGGAAAGGGGAATGAGTTACTACAAATGAAATAAATGCAAGTGAATATCAGGGGTTTAATAATTCCAACTAAAGATGGAATTTGTTCAATAACAGTTATTATCTTGGTGAGCTGCCGTCTCCAAGAAGGCAGGTGTGGGAGTGAGGGTGTCAGTGTTCATATGCACTATTGAGAGTCCGAGTGCATGGCAATGCTTTTGATTTCCTCCAGATGTAGGGAAGACAAAATAACTTCAGCTACTTTGTTGCCAGATGAAAAAGTCACCAGGAAACTTAATTTCTCAAGATGTGCTACATGCTCAGTTGTAGCCCAATGTGTTTATTAAACACCAGGCTGTTCTATGCCCCTCTTTTTACCCATATTTTTTTCACTCCTTTCTTTTTCTAGTTACATGAGCATATTATTATGTATCTCCAATGAAAAAAGTGTAAGTTGTTATTGCAGTTACTGCCTTTTCAAGCCTTTATATTACTGGTTCTGCCATATTTATGGGCAAATCCTGCACACATGACTCAGGCAAGTGAAACTATCAAGTGCAGAGGAGATATCTTTTTTAAAAGAATTTTTACTCACACAACTATAGATCAAACAATGACATTCAGCTGGGAATTTGTCTGTCAATGCTAATTTTAGAAGTACCCATGAAAATACATTTTGTTTTCCTTGATTCTCTTCCCTTTATGAAAAGCTGAAGAGAGAACCACAGAAGTCTCAGTGATGGGGATTTGAATTCTGCCTCACTGTTGGGCTATCACAGTTTGCATGCTTTTGTACAAGGGTCTCCTGCTGTCTCCAACCCAAGGGAAAAAATCCACTGCAGGAAGCATTTTAAAAGTTTGTATAAACACAGAATAAAATTCCATTTATTTTATATATAGGTATATTTATACTTGCATTTAAAAAAAATAAATTGAAAGTCAAGGATTCTAGCTTTTGATTTCTTATTTTGAAGAACTACTAAAAGTCAGTTGTGCTGTCTCTTATTTTATTAAAAGGCATCCCAAGTTGCTTGATCTTTTCCAAAAGTCTTCCTTTACTACTGAAAATTTTAGGTGACCATTGAAAGATGTTATAATACAAGTAATTAGATAAAGATTAATATTTTCATGGGCTATTTATTGTAGCCACCATGCAGCAGAAGCACCTGGATCAAGTAGGTGAGAGAGGATAATGGAACTGGAAGTAATTGTTTTAAGTCTGCTTTTCAGAAAGGGGCATAACTAAAGTGTGGAGATAAAGTGCCTTGGGGTATGGAAAGGTTGAGGGTAATGTCTATGTGTGGGTTTGTACACACATTTATATATGTGTTTTTCGTGCAACATTATAGGAATAATAGTTCTAATCTCCTGTTTTCTATATAGTATACAGAAGATTTCTGCATAGAGAATCTTCTTAATAGTGTGGTTATTATTTAAACTTGTTCTCAATTTTTTGCTATATCCTTGAGACATCTATTTTAAATACATTGCTGGCTACTTACTGTTTGTTAATAGGTTTTTTCAGGTGTAAGATGGCTTTAAAAGATGTATTTTGGTTCAAGAGGGAAGCTCTTACTATGGTAGAGTGGATTTCAGAGGCAGCAGTTGTTAGCCTCAGGGCACTCATTGAGCTGGCAGTTCTGAACCAGTTGTGATTAGGTGCATGTGAGAATGATATTTTGCATCCCTGTGTATAGAATTTTGTTGAAGATTATTTCGTCCCCCCAGCACATTTTAGATAAGAGAATTCTTTTTCTTTTTTTTTTCTCATTCAGTAGTGATGCTCTCAGTTTTAAGTGTTGGCATTTTATTTTTCCCTTCTGAAAATGGTTATAACTATTCTATGTCATCTCTCAGTAAAAAATAATTTGGTGTTACTATCTGTTGATGGATTATTTCTTCATCAAGCAAGTCAGCATTATGAAGCATGAAATTTTATCCTAGTTTACTAAGAGCAAACAAGGGGACACCTCTTAACCTTAAATACAAGTACTCTTAACCTTAATACACAAAAATAAACACACAATTCCCCACTTCCCAGGAAGTAGATGAATAAATACATCTCTCTGTACTGGGATTAGTCCTTAAATTTCATCATAAAATCAGAACTGAAATTATGGACACTTCCCAAGAACATAAATATACTGAAATATTCCTTTGGTGAGGCTGTAATATCTACTTTTTATTGAAGTAAATAATGTTACTAAATCATTTGAAGTATTCATTCAGTTTGGGAGGTTTTAAACTATCCCATACAGGGCCAGTTTTTCTGCTTATCTAATCCTGCCTGCTCTCTAAGGCATAGCTCTTTATACTGAAATGTGCTGCTGTCAAAGAGTCCTGCCTGTTCTAGGTTCCTCCTACTTGTCTGTGGAGCACAAATGCATCTCTCTGAGATTAAAAGTGTTAGTGTGAGTTGGAAATAGGGTACCCACTCAGCCAGAGCATAGTTCTGATCCTCAATATAGAAACTAAGGCTCACTTTGTTGTTTTGTTCAGTTTGATTTCACTTCACTGGAGTTTGAAAGTACTAGGGGAATTTTGTCAGTGCCCTATTTCAAGGAAATCTTATTAATCACTTTCAGTCATGCTGCATAGTTTCCTGCTGTGTATTGTTGCTGAAGAAGGAAATTCCAGACTGATGTTTTCATTAATGATTGCAGAAAATTGGACTGCTACTACTTGCAAATATTGAATCGAGAGGGGTTATATGAATCCTTTTCATAATGTGCACCTCATTGTAAGGGAAAAGTTATTCCATGTTCATGTTCTGTCTGCATTAAGGGTTGTACCACACGAAAGCAGCAGCTCAGGAAGTTACCTGCAGAGATTTGCAGCCTTAAGAAAGTACTGTAGCTATTTTTTGCTTTCTCATAATATGGTGGAAACGTGTAAAATAGAGTCAAGTTCTCAGTTGTTTCTTGTAAAATTTGACATTTTTAATGTGGTTAATGAATGAAAACCAAGGTCCACCAGCACCATGCGAGCATCATCGCTGTGAATGATCTCTGCATTTCCATCACTGACTTCACCCTTTGACATCCACATCTCTGTCTTCACCCTTTCTTATTCACAGACTATATATTCTTAAAAAAGAATTCTAAATCTTCTTGTGAATAATAGTGTAAGAAAATAGTTCTGTTAAAACTTTGACTTTTCATTCCAGGTGGGAATTGTGTTACCTTTTGAGGGGCCTGTTTTGTGGTATATATTATGGACCAGTAACACCCACAGACTATGGACTGAGGATACACTTCCAGACACCAGTTTGGGAATCCATGAGCCAAGCTATAATTTAATGAGTCAGACCTCATTAAAAGCTTCTTCCTCTAATGTTACAGGATGAGATTTCTCAAAATCTTCTGAAAATGTAGTTCAGACTGAGATGCCTGCCATCACTAGCTTGCTCTCCTAGTTCTCTAAATGACGTGAAAGACAGGGATTTTGTTTCAACTTATAGATGGTTATGTATTTGCAATCTCCTGATTCATTGCTCATATTGATATATGACATGAGTTGACTGTATAAATGTATTTTAGATCCTATTTTATTTGCAATATATTCTAAGTATAGCACTTAATGCAGTGTTTCACAGTGATTCACAATAGAGACAAGTGACTCAGAATCAGGGAGAAGTGACTAAATTTTTTTGACTGCTTTTGAAGACACTTCTGTCATAAGGAGATACTGGGAAAGAATGCAAATTTTACATCAGAAGGGCACAAATTAAGTCAGAAAAAGAAAATTGAGTACTGCAGTTGAAAGTAATGATACTCTGGATTGGATAGAAGATAAGAAGCCTGTAGAAGAGATAAAAGCTGGTGTTGGTATGCTCCAACATGATGCTTGGAGAAATATAAACTACAGCCTCAGGGATTTTAAGGAATAAAGAATTTAGAGAGCAGTAGTTATGGAGCAGTATTGAAAGGGAAAAGAATTAAAAGTTTCATAGTGTAGACAAATATAACTAATTTGTTTTAAATTCTTGCTGATTTTAAAGTTTACGTAGTACTTATCAAGAACTTCTTTGATGTAAATGGGGTTTTGTGTTCTCGCTTAGCATTTGAGATATTGCACAGACTACAGTACTTTTAAACATCTTATATAACTACTGAAAGTTATCTCAGTTTTTTAGTTGCTCTTGGAAAATGGTTTGCTTAGCTTGTTGAAGCAGGACTTTTTTATTGAAATCTTGTGGAAGCTTTTATAACTCTTACACATGAAGAAAGTATAAAGTCTCAACTTGTCTTGTGTTTTTTCCCACTGTATACCGAGTTCACTTTGTTTCCTGACAGTTTAATGAACTTGCTGGCCTTAGATAACATTGATTTTAATGCTTATTGTTGTACTGCTCAAGGGCCCCAGGCAGGACTGGTGCATGGTGCTGTGCACTCAGATGTCATCGTGACCCCCAGTGTCATCTTGCCAAATTTATACTTTAGTTTCACACATGCAGCAGCTTTAGCTAAGAGGTGCTTTCTTTGAAGCATGGTTGTGGTGGCTGAATTACTGCTCAGCAGCAATGAGGGCAGTTCCTTGAGCCCTACAGAGCGGGGTTCAAGGAGCTGAATAGCTGGGACCATTAAAATATTTTGTCAGGTCTTTCCCTGTGCTTGAGTTCTGCAGAATTGTGCAGAAATAAGAGCAACAGGTCCTTCTCTATTGGCCTTGACAGCTCAGCTTCCTGGAGTGCAGGGGGTAGATTTAGTTTTTCTATATCACCTGGTTCACTGCTGTATTACTGCAGGGATCACCACGTCATGTGATGAAAGGGACAGAAAAAATATCCTTCTAATATCAAACAGATACCAAGGTCTTGCCAGAGCTGTCACTCTCCAGTTTAATAAAAGAGTAATGTGGAGCACAGAAGTGCTGGAAAGGAACATCTGCTTCAGTGGGAGAAGAGGAATTTTGCAGAGGGATGGATGCAGAGCTGTGGAACCCCTGCCCTACACTCACACCTGAGTCTGGCCCAGCCATGTGGGACCCACCCCACTGCCTGGCAAGGCACCACGGTGCTGGGGCACTCACAGACTCAGGTCTTGCAGAGGTCAGCGTGGACCTGGACAACTGCTCTGGTGCCAGAGAGTGATGATGTGATTCTGTCTGTCATTCTCAAGATGTAGGATTGATAAACAAATGATCTTGAGCGCTCCAATTAGGAAAACACAAAGATGAAACTGATGTGCAGGCAGAATTAATTTTCATTAATTTAAAATCATTCTTTGAATTTTAGATTAATTAATTTTAATACTATTGTTTCTATTAGGAGATCTGCCTGCTGCAGACAATCATTGTGATCACCTCTGCAACACAGTTGCAGAGGGAAAAGTCCTCTTCCAGGATTAATGTATGAAAATTGGACTGTCACTGTTTCTATTCCTGTTCCCAATTTTATTGCTGATTATTAGAGTACCCTTGGTAAGATTACTTTTTCACCCTGGACATTCTTTCACTTTTTCCCCTAAAAAAGCTCTGTAAGATAGCTTTTAGTTCCCAGGGGTGATGTAGGTTCACTTTACCAAATAAATGTGTTTTGAAATCATTAGATTAAACCCAGTTACCAGTGCAGGATGTTGTTAAACTATTTCACTGCTAAATGACTCATCTGAGAAGTTAAAAATAGACTGCCAATGGGTATTTTGTTGTTCAGCTGCACTGTAACTCTGGAATTATCTTACCACTGTTACATGGCCATCTCTGAAGCCATGTCTCCCTACGGTATGAAAGACTTGACAAGCCTCCCCCTGCTCTGAGGGTCTCCAGGTATTTGAGTTGTCCTTATCTGGGGCAGATATTCACAAGAGACT
The DNA here is from genome assembly GCA_013399455.1 of Anthoscopus minutus. Taxonomy (NCBI): domain Eukaryota; kingdom Metazoa; phylum Chordata; class Aves; order Passeriformes; family Paridae; genus Anthoscopus; species Anthoscopus minutus. Next base: position 46,707 of record VWYI01046918.1, read on the forward strand.
TTTCACTTGAGCAGGAGGGAATTGACATAATGGAATAGTTTTCCATGCTGTTTTGAAGGAAAAATTTCCTCAGACTCTAGTCTTAGACTCAGAAATGTATTTTGTGGTTTGCATCTGGAAGGTTTGCAGTGAGCACAGCCTGGGTGTGTGTTTCTGCTTTCATGCCTCAAGTGATCTTGATGAAGTACTCCCCATTATTCCCCTCTTGATCAGATTTATTTCCTCATCCAGGCTAAGCAGTGTTCAGTGTGCTCCAGTCAGACATGGTGAGCAGTCATGGTTCAGTATACACCCACTTCTTCAGTTTTGGTTCATATACTCCTGTATTTTTATTGCTTTTGTTTCACTAAGGTCAACAAGAAGAAGACAATGGAAAAACAGAAGAGGAAAATGCCTGTGTGATTTTGCATGATGATTTCTGTCCATTTGTTTTTGTTTGTCTGAGATCAGACTATGACATTTAAGCCTTTTTTGGTTTAGAGAGGAGTATTAAAACCCATTAGAGCTTTCTCACTTGACCCCAGCAAAAAGTTAGCACAGGCTGCATGTGACAGGAGGAAAAATCAGTTCAGCATTTCCCTGCCCTTAACCTCCTCCATCTGACTCTTAAGTCCACAGATTCACAGAGTTTTGATGTCACCCACATCCTAGAGTTTTCCATGCCTGTAAAGGCGTGTGGGCCTCCAGAAAAGAATCCCTGTGTGTGGGGCCTGAGTGAGACCAAGCCTTTGTGAAACTGGGCCCGTGGTGCTGCACAGGGGGAGCTGATCCTTCACAGAGACCTCTCACCACTGAGTTTTGCTCAGGGCCACCCTTTCCATTTGTGCAGAGATACTGGGGCTCTCCTGGAAACTGGTTATAGATGCTTTCTGTCTTTCAGCTACTGTCTGTTATTTTTATAGACCTTTTCTCTGTACTAAACAGATGAGGTATACCCAAAATACCATTTTCAAATGTCTTGCCTCAGGAAATAGGATCTTTAAAGTGCAATACCTTCTGAGATGCTGGAGCCCACAAGCCTCCCCTGAGTCTTGTGTCTGACCTTTACAGCTCACTTTTTGAGCAGGTATTCAGAAGATGTGGTTTTTTATAGTCTCCAGTGTCAATAGCAGCTCTGATTGCTGATTATTGCTGATTATTGATGAGGCCTAAAAGTAATTTCTTTTGATCTTCATTTTCACATTCCTGAACAATGACAGGTCAGGGGGTGCTTTGGCTCTCTAGAGACCAACTTCTGTAATGTGAGCTCAATTATTTGACAAGGTACTTCATGCATCCCTAGAAAGGGGATGGAAAAAGTGACTCTAATAATTTAGGAGTCAGTTTGGTGAATCAGGTTCATTCATCCAGGGAGGACCTGCCCCTCAGGCAGTGAATCTCCTGTATGATACTCCTGAGTAGCTACAGCACAAGGATTGCAATAGGACAGAGGAAAGAAAACCAGAATTATAAGTTTAATGAAGTTGGGAACAGGGCAAGAGCATCTTGGCATGGTGCAACATGGTTTCAAGTCAGAAATATCAACCTTTTCAGGCTCTTGAATTTTTCCAAAGCAAATTTTTTTTTTATTTCAAGTTTTCTATGATCTTTCCCAGAACCAGATTTGGCCATAAATCTACAGGCTTTGGATTCTGGTATCTCTGTAAGGTGTTTCAACACCTCTTGCCTAGGACACATCCTTTTCCTCTGTGGTGTGAGGGGCTTTGGGGGCAGGGTGCTGCTTTACTGGAAGGGCTGGAATGCTTGGATACAACTGGAGAGTCCACCAAGTAGCCGAGCTTCTCTGAACACGTGGGACATCTGTCCTCAGAGTGCAGCACAGCTCATCAAAAGCTGAAGGACTGATGAGGGCACTGGGAAGGGAGTGGCAGAGAGGCTGCAGAGCTGCACGGATCCGGCTGCAAGGGCGGGATGCGGTAGCATCTCAGTGGATGTCTTGAATTTCTGGCAACTCTTATGGTTACAGCTGAATTATGTGGCAGTCTGGCTGGGTGGAACACCCTGCAGCTTTACAGGAGTTTTGGTGTGTCTGGGGTTCTTGTGTGCCTCTCTGGAGACCCATGGGGTATCTCCTGCAAAAGGAACTTTCTAACACGACTAAGAGGTGTGCAGTGAGCTAAAAAAACATTTGCATAACCTTGATATGTCTATGTAAGAATTAGCTTTTACATCTGGTAAATAAAATACTGTGTAAACTTTCTGTGACCAAAAGATGACATTAACACAAAATGAATTGTAATTAATCTTAGTTAACTGCTAATTACCTGTAAAATCTGATTAAAGGGAAAACTAAATTTGCCTGCAATAATTAGTGTTTCAATATGAAGCCTATGTCCATGTAAATATGTCTAGTTCTCTGTGTTAATTTATCACCACTGTTATTTATGAGCTTATTTTTTTTCCACTTTCTGCAAAGGTTACAAAGAATGAAGGACAAAATTAGAATAATGAATCCTTGTTTATTAGCACAGCAACAGAACAATTATTGTATAGACATTTTATAAACTCCTACATTATGATATTGTCAGAGAAACATAGTGTTTCAAATATATTAGCATAGAAATAGGCTTGTTCCTTATTATTTCAAATAGTTCTGCTTGCACTGGTTTGTCATTCAGCTGTCAGTAAAAAGGCAACAAACATTCAGTGAGAACTGACCCCAAGAAAGGACTGGGCATTCTGCTATTCATTGACAAATGGATTTTGAAATATTCACATAATGAAATTCCCAGAGCAAATGGACTTTAATAGCTGATAGGGTTTTTTAAAGCAACATCAAATCACAGATGGACATCCAAAGTGAATTTTCAGTGGGGATATTGGGGAAGTATATACCCAGTTAGAAAGTGATTGAAAGCAGTAGGACTTGTAATTCTTCAGTCTGACAGGTAGCAAGTCTCTTCTCTGTCTTTTTAGCACAAATACATTAACTACCTAGTCCTCCATCAAATTGTCTTTAGAATATTCCTATGCCAGGAAAAGTTGGTAGGTATCATGTTCAAAGGCAAAAAGAGCAGTCTATAAAGTATTCCTTATAGAAAACTCACAAGCCTACACACTTCCACACAGCAAGCTTTTACTCAAAACAGCCCCCGTGCTCATGATGGAGTCAGATATTGCTGCATCTGCATCTACAGTGAGGGGGAAATGCACACAGCCTGTCCCAGCCATCTCAGGACAACTTCAATGCAGCAGGATGCTTTTCTGTGGAAATAATTCCATCACTGAATAAAAGACATGAACAACACTCTCAAGCACTCAAACAGAAAATGTCCAGGCGTTTCATGCTACTGTCCCATAGGGGATACAGAAAATCACTCCGTGACTACCTCCTGCATTGGAAAAATAACACATACTGACCCTCTCCCTTCTATTCTTTAAACAGCTCTCCTAAACCTTACCAAACTGATTGTCAGAAGCTTGATAAGAATAAGGTGGTGTGAGAACAGCAAATAGAAAAGCTGCCAAAATATCTCCAAAGCCACGACAAAAACAATAATATTCTTGACAGTCAAATAAGCAGTGAGTTCCACACATAGAAATGTTACAGTGTGATGCACTTTCTCTAATACTCCAAATACTCTTCTGGAATTATGTGAGTGAAACAGTGACTTTGCACCAAAATACTTCTCTGCTGATGATTGGAAAAAGACAGAAAAGCTGCTACTTACTCAGAGAAGTTGCAAACAGCTACTTTATCTCTGTCTTGCTGAGCCAGCTTCTCAAGGGAGATGTACAAAATACCTCTGAGGAAGGCGATTTGGGATAAAGTGCATAACTTTGCTGGATATTAGAAATACAAACACAACAGCTTCATTTTTATTTTGAATTACAATTTTTTTCTAAGCTTCTCCTCTTGATAAACCCTTCCTGTTCCATTTTCTGTCCAACTGATAAGGAAATGAGCCTTATCACCTCTTCCCTTGATTACCCTTCATGACATTTTTCTCTCAAGTTGTTCAGCTGATTAACATAACTAAACGAAATTCAGAACAATGTGTCCTGCTTTGTACTGAGATTGAAGTTTGCTGCCTCTCTTTCAGCCAAAACGTTATCAATTGCTCTATGAAAGATATTAAAATCTCCAAATCTTGCCAGCCTGATATGGATAAACCATGGGGTTTAGATGTTTACAAGGCTACTGGTAGCTCCCTCTTGAAATTGCTCTCCCATGAGAACGAGAGAGCAAAAGTTGAGATAGGTTTTGTCATTCAAGTAGGAACTGCAAGGATATCAGAGCAACTCACTGGATGTTTCTCTGCTTCTTCTTGGATTAAGGGCATATGAATGCTCTCCCAGAAGATATGTACCATCATGCTCTGCTTATACAAAATTTAGTAAGAAAACTGTAGAAGTTATCAGCAAGACCTCCAAAGAGAAGCAGTTTTGAATCAGGCCTTTAACACTGTTCTAACATGCCCAAAGTTTATTGTATCAATGGTTAATTCCTAAATGATCTCATGACACAAACTCTTACATAATCTGTGTGAACATCTTTGAAAATTTGTAGTGACACATAAATCAAGGCAGAACAGAATTGTTTCCTATACACTGAAATTGGTAAACCATTTATGTAACTTAAGCATGATGATATCCTTGATTATTTATATGCAGTTCCATAATTTTAATAATCCAAACATTTGTTACAGGGAACCAAATTTCTTAGAAAGACAAATAGACAATATACACACAAACCTTCCAAAGAAACAAAGTAAAAAAAACCTGAGAAAAAATAGTCTGGTAAATCCTGGGGCCTGTAATTTCTAGAAAATGTTTTACTGTTATAAGTTTAACTGGGCAATGCACAGTAAACAGTATCTCACACATTGACTTCTCAGTGCTTTTTGAAATTCTTGACTGGGCCAATGTCCTCAAGGAAACTTCACCTTTCTCTGAAACAAATACAGAATCATGGAACCATAGAATCGTTAAGGTTGAAAAGACCTTTAGGATCATCGAGTCCATCTGTTAAGTCTACCACTAAACCAGGTTCCCTTGTGCCACATCCAAACATTTTTTTAAACAATTCCAAGTATAGTGACTCTAGAACTTCCCTGGGCAGCCTATTTCCAATGTCAGATTGCTCTTTCAGTGAAATTCTTCCCAATATCTAATCTAGACCTCCCTGGTACAACTTGCAGCCATTTCCACTTCTTTCTTGGGAGAAGAGAGCAACTCCCCGACATGGATACAGCCTCCTTTCAGGTGGTTGTAGAGAATGAAAAGGTCCCTTCCTTTTGTCCAGGCTGGGTACCCCGCAGCTCCCTCAGCTCCTCCTCCTCTATGCTCCAGACCTTCTCCAGTTCTGTTCCCCAGCTCTGGACACAGGCCAGCATCTCAGTGCCTTTCCTGTAGTGAGAGGTTCTGTACTGAACAAATATAGCTAAGTCCTTATATTTTTATTTCCATTAATGTTAATTTAGCCCAAAAGAAGGGACTCAATCTTACAAACTAATGACTTGGCTACTCATTTCTGTAATAGGATTGACACTGGGTTTGAAGGTGGTCAGGTTGTGCATTTATGGGATTGTGTTATTCTATTCCTGTCACCTTTGTCCCTTCTTCATTTGTTTTTCATATTCAGTCATTCCATGAAATTCAAATAAAACTCTGCTTGTCTTTAAGCTGGGGTGATGCATCAATTGCATTGCCTGAAACCGTGAAAGCAATTTCAACCAGAACCTTTTGCAACAGACATAATATTGCAGTGGAAACCCTTCTTACATGTACAAAACATTGCAAGGGCATTGTAACAGATCTTTCGTGGCAGATTTTCAGGCTACTGTGCTTGTTCTCATTTTGGGATGAGAAGACATCTCATTCATTTTATTGAGGAGAGCAGGAGGCAAGCTCAATATCCTTTAAAAAAAATCTGTTTGTTTAGGTTGGGTTTTCTTCTCCAGCTGTATTTCTCTGCAGTGATTTCCTTTGGTATTTGATCATGTTTAAAATTCACTCATTTGATTGTATTTTTTAGAAACTGTTGCATCAGTAGCTCATATTCAGCAGACAGAAGCCTGTAGTATCCCATGAACTCTCTCCTCTGAGTCAACTCCCAAGCTCTCAGCCCTGGAAACAGCTGGAACCATTTACCATAGAGATGGCCCTCCTAGAAGAAAAGAGATTCCCCCATGGACTTCTGTGTTGCAATTTTCCCCCAGTTTCTCCTTTCCCTGTCCCCTCACTGTGTAACCACACCCCTTCCCTGAAAACCAATTTCTCCAGCTCAGCCCTTGGCTCTGCTCCCTACCCCTTCCCCTTTATCAGCACCCACACCCCGTGCTGGGGCTCTTTTCCTGGCTGGGTTTGCCCTTCAGCTGCTGTGACACCTTGCTGGAACAAAACCTTGCAAAAGAGCCCTTCTGTGCCTGTATTGCTGAGCCAGCCATGGTAGGTGTGGAGTGGAGGTTTGTGTGTTGCCTGAGTGTTAACTCAACTTGCTTCTCCACAGCAGAGGCTTGTTTGGAACAGATGCAAGGCATCAGCTCCTACCATTCCTACAACTGCATTTATAGAAGTCCAAATTATTGTGGTCATTAGTTACCAAAGAAACTCCTTCTATTCTTCCCTTGTGTCTTTTACAGAAATAGTTGTAAAATTGCATTTCTGCTTTTTCTCCTCTATAGATAATAATTGATAATTCTGAGAGGCTTCCTTTGGCAGTGCAGCTCAACAGAAAGGCCTAAAGAGGTTTTTGGCTATTTAGAGGGCAAGGAGTGTGTCTGTATTTCATTCCTGTAGTGCAGCTCAGTTTCTTTCTAGAAATCCATGAAGAATACGTGAATTGATGCTTTCATGCCTGCTTGGTTTTATTCCAGTACTGCTAGATTCTCTGAAAACAGGAGTTATACAATAGTAGTTTACCACTTTGGCAAGTTTCAGCTACTAGAAATTGTTTGTCACTGATTACTCTTGTAGTGCAATCTATGTACGAGATCAAAACTTCCAGCCAAAATTGTCTAGAAACCGGAGATTCAGAAGAAGGGAAAAAAAATCCATTACTTGCATAACACCTTTTTCTAGCTCTGTCTTGCAGAGCTTTTAATATTTTTTTCTGAAACCCTCCAGTCTTCCAGGTGAGTTTATTTGGTAGAAAACTGTTATAACCTGGAGCAACAAATACTTATTTTCTCAGAAGATCTAATTCCAGCATACTTGAGTGGATGGGAGTTGTAGGAAACAGTTGTGCCAGAGTGCTGAACTGGACCACTGGCTTGCTGCAATCTTTCATGCCTGGCCTTGCATCCTTGTAGCTTGAATTCCAACCTGATTCTTGTTATGACAACTGAATGTATTAAAACCACTTAAAATACTCCAGGGCATGAGGAAAACTTAGATAATCTCCATAAATAGCAACAACTTGCTTGGCCAGGAACAACTGAGTTTGTGGTAGGAAATCCTAATCACATCGTCCCTCTGACCAACACTGAGAACTCCCTCCATTAATTTTGAAGCAGTCTTCCCTTCTTTTCCTGAATACTCTGTGTAGCAATGATTTCAGAAGTTATTGTCCCAAGTTTTAGAGAATAGGAGCCTTCACTAAAAAATCACAGCCATCCCAGTGAGCAGATGGTGCTTTCTCTCCAGCACTGGGCTAGATCTGTGTCCTTCCCTATGTCCTGTTGCTGAACTTCAGCGTTTCACACGGCAGGATGATACCTTGAAATATTTTTGAGAGATAAGATTCATGAACCTGGCTCTCCTACAGAATATTTTGCACCAGGGTGATACATAGAAGTGGACAAATGTATATTTCACGAGGAAGTATATCTAGTAATGCAAATTTAATTCAAAAATTTGTCATTTGCAGGTAAAACTTTTAATCTGAATATGGAAAGCATAGATTTGAGGAAAAGACAAACCTGCAGGGTTTTTTTTAGCGTCTTGCAATAATCAGAAAAGGGAATTTACAGGATCAGGTGAAAAAATATCTTTTGTCTCATGGGACAACCTATACTTGAACATTTTTAGATGAGAAAAGGTAAAAGATGAGAAATGACTGAAACTGTCAAGAAAATTTTCCTATGGAAAATGTAGGGGCAGTTCCATGGTAATTGAATAGGGTGAAATGTGTTGATTTTCTGATGATCATTATCAAAGAACTGGTCAAATCTCTAACCAGACTAAAAGATCTTTGGTTAGTAGGCATTGGCTGAGGGATTTTAACAGTGCTCTCTTTATGCAGTAGGCATGTGGGGGTTTTGGCACCGGGAAGTAGAGTCGGGTTTGTTTTTTTTTTCCTCCTAGTGTTGAGATTTAGCTCTGATTACTGAGGCTGATTCTTCTTTTATGTAAGAAACAAAAGCAGCCAAAGATTCTGTCCCTTAAAGCCAACTGTATTGGAATGACTGGTGATTCTGTGTTGGAAATCAGCAATGGGCTAGTGCTTGCTTTAGAATGAAAAAAATATCCTGATAACATCATTGATAGAAGGTTATCCCATCTACATCTTTAAAATTCACAAGAAAAACAAAGGCAGACTTAACTGCTGAATTAATCAACACAGGCTGAACTTCTCTCCAGCAAACAGCTTATCTTCAAAAATAAAAAAGAAAAGGTAAGAAAAGAATAAAAGAAAAGAAAAGAAAAAGGAAAAACAAAAAAACCTGAGCAAGCAGGTAAGGATGATGTATGGACAGGAGTATAAAATGGAAGTTACAGAAAACAACAGACCCTTAGCAAGCTTTATACACTTCTGGTGCAAGAAAACAGATAAGATTAAATCCCTCAGCTTCATAAGAAAAGAGTAGAACAATCTGCTCTGGGCTATTGCAACACCAGAAGGATGTGTGAAGGTCTGAGACAAGTTTGAATATCTTTTAATGCTCATTTCCAAGTGCCTTTTTGGCTCCTAATTCCTCTAGGCTTCTAATTTGCCTGTTACTTTGACTCAGCCTGAGGGCTAATTCTGTGCTTGAAGAGCCCATTAGAAAATAAACGGCATAGAAGGGCAACCCAGCAAGATGTGTTGAACGAATGCTGAAGGCAGAAATAACAAGTCTCTTCACAAAATCTAGGGAGAAGGTAGAAGCAAGTAGCCCTTGCAGCAACAGCCTGCTTCAGTCTGTGCCAGCTGGTCTTCCTCCTCCCACTCCCCACAGGAGCCTGAGCCCTGAGAGGACTGATGCTGGTTTTTGCTGCTGGAGGTTTCTGGAAGTTTATTCAGTATAAACTGTTCCTGTCAGCTGTTCTAAGTCTCCAAAGGAGGTGTGATCAAGGACAAATCAGGGTGATAGGGTAATTCAGATCCTGTTCTGTAGTGGATGTTGTACTAACAGGCTAGTGCATATAAACTGTGTGGTATGAGCTAGGTTCCCTTTCCTTTAAAGCACATAGATAATGTTTAAAATGGAGCATATTTAGCTGAAGTTAATAATTTTTGGCTAGATTCTCAATGAGAGCCAAATAGCTCTGACTTTCTGTGGGGATGCTGAGCTATCAGAGCTGACAGACACACCCAGAAGACACAGCAGTTTGTTTTGTGTACTGTCTCAGCTTCTGGTAGAGCTGGGATTATCATATTGCCCAGGGGAATTAGGCAATTCTCTTAGTTCCCTAATTTCTTTTTCGGTGTTTTGGAAATATTGGGTGTAATTAGTGTGTTTTCTCCTAATGTGTGCTGAATGCAGTTTTCTTTTCCCATGCTGCCCAGCTGAATCTCCAGGGTATGGGAATGCCAGAGCATCATGGATCTGCTCCTGCTCCTTTCCATTCCAAAGCTTGTCACATCCATAGTGCTTTGCAAATTATGACTTTTTCTGTCTACAGCAGTTTCAAAGCAAAAATGAAAAGTGGTTCTTTCCCAAGGGCTGGGGAAAAGTTAATAGCTTTGACCCAAAGGAAAAAGGTTGTTGTCTGTCTTGGTTTGTGCTAAGTATACCTTTGAAAAGAGACAGGACCAGACTCATTTTGGAAACATAACAAGTCAAAAAATTAACTTTCTATTAATCAAATGCTTTGGCAGAAACCTTTTGTCAGAATGCTTTTCATTATTGCTCTTATTAGTGTGGTGTTTTGTCTCTCAAGCTTTGGCTGGCTCCAGCTCTGCTGTTCCCCTGCCCCTTGGGGCTTGAGTTCTGGCCCACTTAAGGCAAAGTCAAAGCTGCTTTGCAGTCTCAGATCTTCACTGAGAATCCACAAGGGTTTTTCTGTGCCTTCACCAGTGGAGGAGGCTAGGAAAAGCTGCCTGGTTTATTTTCTCACCACAGCCTGCAATTAAATGATATTTAGGCTGTTTGTCTCTAGCAAAGGTGTCCTGCTGTCCTCCATGCCATTAATCCAGCTACAGCGTCATAAACTAATGTTCTGGCTTAGAAAAAGAATTTATTTGGAGTCAGATATCTGAGATTAAAGCTAAAATGCTGTTTGACTGCTTTTGTGTGGTGTCATGAATATAGATCAGCTGAAATACTCCATGTATCTGTCTAATCATATACCTACTTCTTGAATCAATAAAGTTAAGCACATGGAAATCTATTTGAAATACAAATCCAGACAAAAGACACTTATTTTCTTTAATCTTGGACCAATACTTGGCTATTTCATTAATATATTATCTCTGAAAGGTAACTGGGTTTTTCAGAGTTGAAATAAGATTAAATGAATCAGCTATTGTAGTTCATTTGTTAAATCACAGCACTTTGCTCTCAGTTTGTAAAATACTCTCCAGACTAATGAAGTAGGGTCAATCACATGCATTTTCACTGGAACCAAGTTGTCATTAATTGTGTCATCAATTGTATGGATAGGCAATAAATGCTGCCACGCCACACTGGCTACTGCAGTGCCAGAAGAAGAGCCATTTTCTCATCATGTGCTGCAGATTTGACTCTGCATGGATCAGTGTCTGATTTCTGCAGTGTAGGAGCTCCCAGCACAGCTCCTGGTTTGCTGCAGGAACACCCCTGGCTATGTCACCTGCAAGTGCCCCATGGCTGGAATGGCTGACTTAGCCAGGGGCAGCTGGTATTTTAGCACTGTGGGAGGTGTGGGAATCAATTCCCACGGATCCCTTTGTAACTTCAGCGTATTGAGCAACTTCTGAAGAAGCATTCATTATTCACAGTGGTGCTGTTTCAGTTTGCAGTTCACTGGCGACGAGAACGGCAGGAGAAACATTTGTGATGAGTAATGCAAGCAATGTGCTGAGTGGCTGCTGCAGAGATTGCACCAGGGCACACACTGGGTGCTTCATTTGCTAATAAAATTCACCTAGAAACAGGAGGGATGGAGGGATGTTGGCTGGTAGTGACACATCCTGGCTGAGGTTTCCAGGGATGTCAGGTGATGCAGATCCAGCTGCTCTGAAGCTCTGCAGAGGGGGGTAACCAGGCTGGACAGCACAAACAGTGACCTTGGGAGGGGTTTCAAAAGGGCAGGTGAGAGGGGGTGTAAAGGAGAGAAGGAAAGAGCTGTTCCATCTCAAAATGGGTGGGGTAGAAGTGACCTGCATAAAAGGCTTGGGTAAACAAGATAGCATAGATTTATTTTTTTTCTGTATTAAAGCTTTTTATTTATTTTTAATTCAGTTTTTAATATCAATTTCTTTTGTTGAGATTTGATAATCTTTGGCCATTCTGATCACTTCTACTCACCTTGGGTTTCAGTCTTCAGAGAGAAAAGTGTCACCACCAAAACCAGCAGGGCTCTGGGTGTAAGTGCTACTTGTGCAGAACCTGCTGTGAAATGTCTTCAAAAGAGGGGGAATAAGTGGACATTTTGCAGAAGAGCTGAAGTGGGGAGAGTCTCACCAACTCTGGGAGTCCATAAGGGACTAAAGAGACTGCACTTTTGTGGATATCTGTGGAAGAAATATTTCTGTCTAGCAAAGAGGCTTAAATTTGTGATTTATTTGGGTGTTTTTGTTTGTTCGTGTGGAGGTTATTGGCTTTTTGGTTTTTGATTTTTTTTTTTTAAATATGCTCTCTTTTCCAGTTTTGTGTGGGTGAAAACCCTGGAACTGAGCAAGTTCTTGGTTAAAAAGATAGAGTTTCTAAGCAAACTGGAAAGAGATGAGAGCATTTTCCATTCTCCCCCTTCCCCAAAGAATGTGCTAACCATTCTGCAGTTAGCTGCTCTTGGATGGATTTCTCTCAGCCTTTCTTGTTGCAGCTGCATAAACAATTAAATATTAATTGGACTAGGAAAACAGATTGGCCATGTGCAGAATAAAGACATTCACCTGGGACAGTGGCCACGTTCAGCTCTCAACTCTGAAACTAATAAAGTAAATTTTTCTGACCTACTTCTGAGTTGCTGGTCTCGGTCACCTGAAATATATTTACCTTGCTTTGTTGCTCTTGCCCATGGTGTCTCTCATGTTCAGACCATTTTAAGCACAAAACACCTTTTCTAAAGATTTCATGAAAATTAGCACATTCCCAGCAGAAGTGTTACTTGTGGCAGGTTCAACACTTCTGTTTCAAAAAATTTGACTAGCTTCAAAGTGTTAGAAATATTTATTTAAACAGACCTTCTGCCACATTTTTGTTGTTGTTGTTGTTTTTTTTTTTCCCCAGATGAACCTTGGAAAATGAAAGATAAAAAATATGTGCCTGTTAAATTATTCTGTCCCTTTTACTGGAAGGATAAATATTGTGTTACCTTTTGCAAGCTGCAAGATATTTTCTTAGCATAAGGCATGCGCTGTTTCTCTGCCCTCATAAAGTAATTTCTGGATATTCAAATACTGCATTTGTTGCTTCAAAAGTGCTCACAATCCCCTGTATTTTATCAGCACATGTAGTGCAAAAAAAA